>WBZZ01003483.1:10000-90000 GCA_019918135.1 Paulinella micropora
TTCCGTCGTAGCGATATCAGACCGGACAGCGAAGCTCCACCGTCCTCCCGCGCCTACCCGGCGCGACACATTGCTAGGTCATAACGACCAACGTTAACTCCTGGCCTACATCGGCCACCACTGTCTACAAACATACGCCTAATGCCTCGGCCCGCGGCCAACTGCTCCAGAACATCCGGCCGACCAGCAACACCACGTGCACCAAACGCCATGGGCTCATCATACTGCCCTTAACCCTCCGCTGACAATCGAATAGGAAATATAAGCAACCCCCCCTTGATGGAGGGAGAAGAAAGACGTCCGTCGCACTCCGACCACCACCAAGCAGAAAAAGGTTCCACATCCCCGGACGAATGGCCTCCCCCACCAAAACGACTGCAAAAGACTGCAAATCGCCAACTGCACCATTGCAGAGACACTCAACAACCGTAAGCAAATCAAGTCCAGAGCAGGGTCCACACCGTGCACCAAGTCAAATAACGTAAAGGACCAACCACCAAAGATCGGGTCTAACTAGCGGCAACACCGTAACCCGCTCCACCCACGGCTTCACGCTGCCGCACAAAACCGATTCCACAGAACACAACTGCCGAAGTAGCACAACCGACCCAGTCAACCTGCCGAAGCCCGAAAGCCAAATGTCCGTGTCCTTCATCCCTCCCTCCTGAATGAGGGAAACAACCGCCGCCGAAAGCGACTCCAACCAATTCACTGTGGCTCCTGCCACCAACAGCTCTGAACTAAACGTCGCAAACAAGAACGTCCACCATGCCCCACAACCGGGGTCACCCCGCCTGTTGAAACTAACCCAGACGGAAACCACCGCAGACGAACCTAAACAAAGTAGCGGTGTCTGGCGCCATCCTCCCCCACGCTCGTTGCGGAGCTCCCACGATTCTGGGGCTCACACCACAACATGAACAGCAGGTGCAACATGTGCCTCACCTAAAACTGCAAACTGAAGAACGAATTCCATCACCCGACAACAAATGCAAAGAACGAGTAGGAGGGGAGGCGGCCTGATTTGGGGTCTGTCACAAAGACAGACCCACCGTTGAACCTTGCCATCATCGCCGCTGCTCCGCGCCGTAGCCACGCAGCCGACAACTCCACCGAAATAACCACTAAGAGAATGAAACTGAAGCATTGCAATCCGCCCACCGATGGGCGCTACTGCAGTCCATCCGGCGACTTGCGAAAACCCACCAACTCTATCGCTCCATGCCAAAACAAGAAAAGTGCCATGCAAAATAAAGCCAACACCTGCAGCCACCCTGAAGGCTGCACACCGCCTCTGAGAAGTAAGAGAGAGTCTCAGAGAAAGAGAAAAGCTGCCGAAAAGGTCACCCAAACGAAAAGCCGACCTGACAGCCACCCAAGTCCGAACGTGTAAACAAAGTTAGAAACTGGAACTGACTGTCCTCACTCTAACTGTCATCACTGGTGACGACGAAGCCAAATGTCCGACCGGTGGGATCCAAACTGATCAGCAAACCTTTCCACAGAAAACGGAAGGCCGACATCTTCAAGTCCACGAATAGAACTGTGCTGTGTCCCCCCTCATACGATTCCGAAAGAAATGCCCCAACTGGGCTGTGTCCCCTTCCTACCCAAAAAGACCAACATTAGGTGTCTGTTCTTAACTTACTCCCTATGATACCTATGTGTTGGTACGGAGAGGGGGCGATAGGGTACCAAACCTACCGCTCCTCCCCCACATGGCAAACAACGAGTGAACTACACCAAGCTCGGGTCCGCTATCATCAAAGCGAACCAGCCAACAAAAGATGGGCAATGGGGGAAAAGGAAAGGGACGCGAAGAAGGAAAAGGAAACGAGGCCCCAACGCCTCACCAAACGACGGCAGACGTTGCTCCTGCCGACACCAAGGTTGCTCCCCCCCTTCACGCGAAGCTCAGGTCCGACCCATGCGGTAACCACCGATTGTCGCCAGATCATAAGAAGAAAGTGCAGCAGCAGTGTAAGCTAGCACTGGAACATATATTTGACTTTTGTTTGTGCATACTTTTCAGACTGGTGTGGAGCATAGTTTGAGCTCCTAGACTTGTGGTGGTGTGGTGTGCTGGTTGACATTGGGCTTTCTTTTGTCAGTTTTGAGGCAGGACAGCTGGAGAGTAGTGTGAGGGCCGGCTGGAGTTGTTTGCCGCAGCTTCTCTTCTCCACGTACATTTTGCTCACCCACCCATTGACCTTTATTGCACGCTTGGTTCTCGTTGTGGAGTTCACTTTGAGACTTTTTCCCCTTCCTGGGCTTTGGTGTGTCACTGAGACTTGTCTTCGGTCTTGTTTTCTTCGACGTTTTGGGTTGCGGCTTTGGGTCTTCGCGTGGGCAGCGTTTGGGCAAGGAGCTGGTGAGCTCATGGCGCTGCACCATCGGTGGGTCTATCTTTCCTGACAGACCCCAATGCCGTCAGTCTTTCTTTCCTTTCCTTCCTCCCCTCTTTCTCCTTGGGTTGGAAGATGACATGGAATTTTGTTTTTACTTATTGATTGTTTGCACTTCACAACTATCTCCGTAAGGCAACCACCAACCATACTGCATACTGAACATAAAGGGTGAGGGAAAGAGGTAGCACTACCCCCCCCCCCTACTAAAGGAAAAGTGTCTGGGTTCTCCATATCTAGCTCAACAGCCTCAGGTGCCTCCCCATCCCTAAAGGAAAAGTGTCCGGGTTCGCCATATCTAGCTCAACAGCCTCAGGTGCCTCCCCGTGTCAAAGTCTTCCAAACTCATGCTCTCGTCAGAGCAAACAAACTTGGGGTAACTAAAGTTAATCCCTCCAACACATTACATGTGTGGAACATAATTCCCACACACCCTACTTCGCGATCTTGTAGGCTTGGGCCCCGTTTTCGGGCACTACCCTGGTCGGTGTTACACAAACTAAAGGGGTAGGTAGCCCCTACCCAACCATAGACCTTCAGCCCCTGAGACGGTACACTCAGTACAGGCTTCTCCAAAGATCTATGCCCTCCATTCTAACCACGTACCTTGCCGCGTACTGATTTAACCCAAGAAGGTCTTCCACTAACTGCTACTGTACGCTACAGCTCAGTGCAGGCAATTGTCCTGTTTGTGTCTTGTCCTGTTCCTGTTCTTCCAATCAAGTCTCATATGTACCGACATACCAAAACAGTCTGCCACTTTTAGAAAAGGTCTTCTAAAATCTTATTACGCATGATCGACCACCACGAGTGACAGAAAATGCAGGGAGGACAAAGACGAGGCAAAAACAGCTCCAACCGAAGCCTCAGGCCACTGGAAGACCCACTGTCCAGCCCAAAGCCACACCTTCGGATTTTCCTTCCAGCTCTGCCAAAACAAAACAGAATACAAACTCCGCAGCAACCAAACAGGTCTTGCTGCCAACTTGCCTTCTGCTGTGCCTCTTTGGCAGAGACACAGACCGATGTGCAGTGGACTACTATAGGTACCACTATAGCACAGTTATCTTTTATATAAAATAAGGCTATTTTTATATAAATTCGTCTTACTATTAATTTCAACAAAAATAGACATAATTTTATCCAAATTAAATATAACAATCATTAAGCCTTAAATAGTCCATATTTGAATTTCTCTCAAACTCTAAAAAAAGATAACTTATCTATCTTTTTTCAAATCGACACGAAGAGACATTAAAACCTGTTTCTTAGTTTTTACCGCTGTGCTGAACTTAGTTATCTTTTTTGAAAAAATTAAAAGTCCTCCCTATTGCGAGTTTGATTATTTTCTATTTAAATAAATAAAAATTATATTATATATATAATATAAATGGGTAGAAAACCTACATATACTGCAGAGGAGGCAAGGGCGAAACACGCTGAACGCATGAGAGAATATCAGAGAAGACATAAAGAGAAAGCACTTATGAGAGCAAAAGAATATTATCAAAAAAACAAGGCAGACATACTGAGAAAATCAAAAGAGAAAAGAGAAAAAATCAAGGCTGACCTTATTAGGCTCCAGAGTATTGTTGGCCAAATTGAGACCTGAAAAAAAATTAATTTCATATTAAAGATAATATAATATTATATATATATATATTTTTATATATAAATAAAAAATAGTTTTTGGAAAAATCATATTCCAATCAATATATGTCGAACACCATTGACTACGGGGGGCACACATGGAACCTAGACAAACTCAGAGAGGCGAATATAACATTCCAAATAAGGCAAAACAAGTTGTATGTAAAAAAGCCTAATGCTAGTAGGTTTTACGACATAACAACTACAAGGGGAGCACTATCCGACCCTGAAAGGTTTTATTCTGAACCTGAGCGAAAACAAAGGGAACGAAAATATGTAGAGCCACAGGTAATTGAGTTCAATAGCTATAAACTGATAAGGATAGACACTGAACACAAACTACCTGTGGGGCAATCTGTATATACTATAAAATTAAGTAAATCAATGTCTCAAAAAGTGAAAAAGTTTCCATTAGAGGGTATCATAGGAATGATCGGATCTATAATTGAAGACTTTAAAACACTTTACAAAGACAATGACTTAATACAAATACGTATTAGTGCTATTCCTTCAACTTGGAATGTACAAAACAAAAAATTAATAAAAGTAAAAGATTTCAATTTAGAAGATATACTGACTAGATTAGAATCTATACTGCAATCAAACGACGAAAACTATATGGACGAAGAAGGAGCGACAATGGAACTTATTGATTTTAATTTTGTGGGTGTAAGGATGCCAGAAGGAGGAGTAAGATTGAAGGCAATAACAGAAACAGACATGTATAAAAAGAAAGGTTAATACGAATAAACAATGATGACAACATATGTTTGGCAAGGGCAATAGTAGTTGTAGCAAAGGCAAAAATAGAAAAGCATCAAAAGTATTCACAAATCAAGGACGGACGCAGAATCCAAGACGAACTGGCAAACAAACGACATGAGGAGGCTGGTGTCATGAAAGATTTGTGCGGGCTTTCTGAAATTAGTGAGTTTGCTAGACATATAGACTACAACATTGTTATTGTTGAATATCCAGACAAAATCGTACATAAGACTGAGATGAAGGACAAAAATATATATATATATATACTAAAAACAATGAACCATTACGACACCATAACAAGTATGAAAGCATTCTTATCAAAACGAAACTTTTGCGAGAAATGTATGAAGGGATACGAACATAATCACGCATGTGAATTCAAATGTAATATATGTCTAACCGAAGGATGTAAAGGATATGACAATATTTCAAAATGGAAAACGTGTAATGAGTGTAATAGAAAGTTTCCTAATGATGAATGTTTCAACAATCATAAACAAAATGAGTTGTGTGATGTAAAGAAAAAATGTATCACATGTGCTAAGACATACAAAGGAGAACATAAATGCGGATATGAAAAATGTAGGAACTGCAAAGAACTAAAACCTTTATGGCACCTATGTGAGATAAAGAAAAAGTCATACATGCACCATCAACAAAATATGTATTCTTTGATTTTGAAGCAAATCAAGAGACAGGAATTCACATTATCAATCATTCAGAAAGTCAATATTTCAACGACAGCAACCCTATTATACATAAAAACATTGAACAATTCTGTGAGTGGGCGTTGGGTGTAAAACATAAGGGTTATACATTCATAGCACATAATGCGCGGGGGGTATGATTGTCAATTTGTGCTAAAATGGTTAATTGAAAAAGGCATAACTCCATTTGTAATCTATGAAGGTGGAAAAATAATGATGATGTCTATTGGTAATGGAAAAGAACAGATTAGATTTATAGATAGTCTATCTTTCCTTACTATGCCTTTATCTGATTTTCCTGATACATTTGGACTTACAAAATTAAAGAAAGGATATTTTCCTCAC
Source organism: Paulinella micropora (assembly GCA_019918135.1). Classification (NCBI taxonomy): domain Eukaryota; phylum Cercozoa; class Imbricatea; order Euglyphida; family Paulinellidae; genus Paulinella; species Paulinella micropora. The sequence continues at coordinate 15,873 of WBZZ01003483.1, forward strand.
TTTTTCAATAAAACAGACAACCAATCATACATAGGAAATATGCCAGACAAAGATGACTATGGTTATAACTCATTTTCAAAGAAGAAAAGAGATGATTTTCTAAAGTGGTATGATGAACAAAAAAGCAAAGTATTTGATTTCAATAAAGAAATGATTGAATATTGTCATAGTGATGTAGATATACTAAGACGGGGGTGTATTGAGTTTAGGAAACAATTTATGGAGTTTGGTATTGATCCATTTCAATACACTACAATTGCCTCTACATGTATGGCACTATTCAAAGCACACTACATGCCTGAGGACAGCATAGCAGTCATACCGACAAACAGAACAGACAAAGCAAAAACAAGTTGTATGTGTGTGGAATGGTTAGCATACAGAGAAAAAAAGGACAATGCCAAAATTCAACATGGTCTAAATGGTAAAGAAAAAATACTAAACTTACCTAAAGGTGTGAAAGCCTACTTAGATGGATATGACGAGAAAACAAAAACGGCATATGAGTTCCATGGTTGTTATTGGCACGGGTGTCCTGAATGCTTTAATGGAAACAAACTGAATAGAGAAAGGTCTGTTAATACAACATTTAGGCAACTATACAAGGAAACTAAACTACGAGAAACTTTAATAAGTCAACATCCTGAAGTTAGTCAATTAATAACAATATGGGGGTGTCAAAGGAATAGGATAAGAACAAAGGAAGAATTCAAAGGCACAATAGAAGAGACATTAATTGAGCAAGAAACAATCAATCCACGACATGCTATGTTTGGTGGAAGAGTGAATGCTCTGTCTCTATACTGGAAGTCAATGAGTGAGTATCAGTATGCTAAGTAAATAGATGTGTGCTCTCTCTATCCGACGGTTATGTACTATGACCCCTATCCTGTGAAACACCACAAAGCAATAAGAGGAAAAGAAGCATATGATATGTTGAATAATAAAACAACATTCGGTATAGCAAAAATAAAAATACTACCACCTAGAGGACTAATTCACCCAGTCCTTCCATGTCAAGATAGAGGAAGATGATGTATTAATATCTATGTAATAAATGTGGTAAGGAAGGCTTACAGGACAAATGTCAGCACACTGACGAGGACAGAATACTGACAGGCACATGGGCAACACCACTTATTTACAAAGCAATACAAAAAGGCTACAGACTTATTAAAACTTATGAATTACGGCATTGGAACGAGCAGACAACGGAACTATTCAAAGAATATATTAAGACATTTCTAAGAGTGAAACAGGAATCAAGTGGCTATCCTTCAAATGTCATAACAGAAGAAGACAAAGACAACTACATTAAGGACTATGAAGAAAAGATGAAAATTAAATTAGATAAAAGCAAGATTGAAAAGAATGAAGGTAGAAGGGCTGTGGCGAAACTATGTCTAAACTCACTATGGGGAAATTTGGACAACAAAACAACAAGACACAAACAAAAATAGTAAGGAGTGAAGCAGAACTATACAAAATACTAAACGACAAAAAGATAAATGAAGTATCAATTAATGTGATAAACAAAGAATGCTTAGAACTATCTTACAACCTACACCCAGAAAAAGTATCAGACCCATACAATACAAATATTTGTGTAGCACTATTTACTACAGCACACGCACAGATGAGATTGTATGATATGATGGACAGATTAGGTAATAGAGTATTATACCATGACACTGATAGTGTGATTTATTCAGTAGATGAAAAAGAAGGACAGACAACAATACCGACAGGAGATTTATTGGGGCAATGGACAGACGAATTGATAGATAAAAAGACAAAGGTAAGCAGAAAACCACATTTGTTGGAGCAGGTCCTAAATCCTACGGCTACATACTAGATGACGGAACTACGAAAATGAAATTAAAGGGCTTCTCAATGAATTACGAGACTTGTAAAAAATTGAACTTAGTAAATATGTTTAGTATTATAAGCAACGGATTACAAGTACAAAACACTGAACTATCTAAGAAGGCATATGAAGAATTAGAGGACTTACTTGAAACAAAAGGTGAAAAGTGTATAGCAAAGAATGTGGCAGAGGCTGGAAATTTAACCATTCACACCAACAGCAAATAACGAGAAACAAAAAGACTAAAACAATTTCGTCTGAGCACATACAAAAGATATTTTCATTTACTTACACAAAAAGAGTAATACAACCACTAAAAGAAAACCAGATTACAACATTACCATACGGCTATTAAGCAAAAAAAAGGAATTCACAAAAAAGGAAAAAAGAAAAAAAAATGCATCTGGTAAAGAACGGTTTGTGAAAAGCAAGCGGTGAGAGTTGAACCGCCGACAATGACGGACGACACCACCAACTTACTAATTTCACCACCCATAACCAAGACAGAGAACAAATAAATTTTTTGTGTTGTGTTTTTCTCCTCAGTCAATGCGCAATGTTATCACATGGTTTTTGCGCAAAGTGTTCAGAGAACCGAAGAATTCTTGGATCCCCTACCACTTTCTGTCTCTCGCAGTTCTTCTTGAAGAGATGAGCGAATTTATCGATTATGACGCCAAAGATGCTAATGAAATTTCTAGTGAAAGTGAGTTAGAAATAGAAAGAGAAGAAAATAATTGGATTGATTATTATTCTGACAAGACAAGTAAGACGACAAAAAAGGATAAAATATATTTGGAAACTAAGAAAAAAAACTTGTCCAAAAAAATAAGATTATTGAAACGAGAACTTAACGATGTTGAATCAAGACTGGAAGCAGCAAATCAGAGAGATGAGGAACTGAAAGAAGACAAAAGACGAATGGAAGAAGAGAGAAAAGTTAAGAGGCAGAGACTTAGAAAAGAAAAAGAGACTAAGAAAGAAATAGCATTTTTGGAAAAGTGGTTAGAAAAAAAATAAATTTCCAATGTCTCGCCAAGAGGAAAATTTCGCACGTAATTTAATTGAACAAGGTGATACATTTGATGAAGTTATAGTTAAGTATAAGTTGTATGTTAATGAAGTGAGAGCCCAAGTGGAGTAAAATGGTTGTGTGATCTGTGCTGTCTGCCTACCTGCTCACTTCTCATTAATGAACACGACCATTTCACTACAATATAAAAGCACACTTATTACTTGACTATTTTCAAAAAAAATTATTTATTTATTTATTTACGAAACATAAAAAACGGCTTCAAGGCACTGCCCACACATGTTTTTTTGTGCTTTTTGGTGTGGGGCAGGTGCTATGCCTCCCAAGAAGAAGTCTCCTTCTAAGCAGACTGAGGCGGATGCTCAAGTGCCGACTGAGGTTGATGCTCAAGTGCCTACTGAGACGCCGACCGAAGTTCCTGCTGAAGTTCCTACCACCCCTGACGCCAAGCATCCGTTGCACGAAGATCCAGTCGCTAAGACTGAGGTGCGAAAAGTAAAAAATACTAGTCCTTTTGAGAAGTTGGGAGTAATGAAGGAGGATGAGCCAGAAAAGTGTTGGGAAGAAAAACAAGTTTGGGTTAAGATTTCCGACAAGTACGATGAGCCAGACCAAGTGGCTGAGAAGAAAAAACCTGATTTCAAAGAAGCAGTTTTGATGGGGGGCCCTGGGAAACCAGACCTTAATAGTTATGTTGCTCTTGGAGACGACGGGTGATAAGGGTCTTCATATATTGGTCTGCTTTGAAAGGTTATTATATCAAAAAGAAAGGTTTCCTTTCTACACAAAGGCGGCTATAAGTCGAGAATGACTTTCTTTTTTCTTTCGCGTGTTCCAGTGCGGACATTTGATTGGTCTATTTCCTCTCGTTTAAGTAAATGCTTTGTTTGTTTTTCTTTAGTTAGTTGTTTCATTTCTTTATTAATATCTGTCTCTTCCGGTTCGTTAGTTGCATCTGTCTTTAATAAATGTCGTGGTGGCACTATATCATCATTTGTTAATACAATCAGGTATCCCTTACGGGCTTTGACGGTGTAGATTTGCTTGCTCCATGTCTTTCCTCCCTTTTCTAGAATGTGTTTCTTGTTTAATTTTTTAACTCTGTCTCCCTCTTTGAAACCAAATAAATATTTATCAACATATCTATGTTGTTGGCTAATATCATTTCCTTTAAATACATCAATTGGTGCCGCCTTAATCGCTGAATGTTCTTTCTTGTTATAATAATAAACAACATCTTCAATATAACTTATCCAATCAAAATTACGATTAAAAGCCCATAATACGTGTAATCTTTCTCTTAGTGTTCTAACAAATCTATCAACAATATCTAACGAATTATGATCGCCTACTTCAACCATAAATTGCTCAATACCATTATTTCTCATCCACTCACCAACAGCACCTTTAAACTCCCCACCATTGTCCCATATGTATGCTTTAGGCTTTGGTAATTTCTTGAGTGCATCTAAAACGGTGGTTGAAAATTTATTTTTTATAGGTATTGCATAAGCATAACGAATATGAATATCAAATCCAAATAAGGGCAAAATTATAATTTTTATTTTTTGTAGCAACCTTACTCATATCCATTTAATCAATATTAACCATATCTAATACCTTATCAGCCCATATTGTTGTCCCTCTAGTCCTTGGCTTAGTCTGACGAAATAATTCTTGGGCAGTTTTTGTCTTTTCTTCCATTGATATTTATGAATCGCGCTTCGTGCTACGCACTCTCTCTTATTCATAAACATCGTTTTTTTATTTCATTTTAAATTAATATCACCTACCTACGATGTTCATCAACAAACGAGAATGAGTGAAACGAATGAAAGCGAAGTTGATGAATATCATTAGAATTTCAAAAATATCTTTTCTGCTTCCTTACTTTTTTCTTTATTCTTTGGTGTATTGTTATATACATTAACTGATTTTTTTCACTTCGTTTTTTACCGCCTCTCTGTTTTACGCCTGTTGTTTCATAATCTTCGCTTTCTTCACTCTCACTTTCTTCTTCTTCTTCGCTGTCATTCTCTGGCTTCTTGGGTTGTGGTGCTTTCTTGTGTTTTTCTTCTTGGGCTTTTTAGCACTCTTTTTTATCTTTCTAAGCATATGATTTGCAATAACCTCAGACATATCAATTTCGCTATCGCTTTCGCTTGATTCATCTTCAATCTCAGGATTTTTAAGTACTTCTTTCGCAACACCAACTTCAGCATCTGTCTCAATAAGTTCTTCCACTGATGCTTCTTTTAATTCTCCTTTTTTACGAAGCCTTTCACGTGCCCACTCGTCCTTTCTACGTTCAGCATTTGCTCTGTTTGCTTGAACTGCTTTCTTCCAGTTTTCTTTTGAAGCCTCTTTTGACTGCATTGTTTACCGACGAATGATATTAAAAATATTACACAAAATAATTGTATTTTTTGTTAGTATAATTTAACAAAAAAAAATTAAAAATGATTAATTGAAACTTTTAGAAAAAGTTTAACAAAAAAGATTTTGCTCAAAGATTTTTCAAAATCTTTGATATACAATGTCGCAATATAAATCATTACTCGGCCTTAATGAATTGGCTGTTGATAGTCTAAATATACTTAACCTTGACCTTACCAACACAAACATAGTCGGTCTGAATACAGACAGAGTGCTAGAAGATTCCGACCCAATAAATCTTTATTATACAGATGCGCGATTTGATACAAGGCTCGCTTTAAAATCAACGACAGACATCAAAGAAGGAAGAAATTTATACTATACAGAGCAACGAGTAAGGGACAACGACGAAGTCAAAGCCTCAACTCAACACAGAAGCAATACTTCCAATCCGCACCAAACCAGTTTATATAATTTGATAGACACAAATATATTTGCACAAGCAAGCGGACAATACTTAACTTACAACGATGTAGAAGGTAAATGGAAGAAGACAGCCCTTGGTTCAATTGATACACTTTCAGATGTGGTTATAACCGCGCCGATAGCGATGAATAGTTATCTAACATATAACTCAATAAACTGGGTAAATAAAACATTTCCGATAAATGTGGATGAATTCGGCAATATTAGTATGGGAAGGAAGAATATAACAGGAGTTAATTTACTAAATACCAAAAATGTTGATGAATGGATATTTGAGCATAATGATAATAATGATAAAGTTTCAGCGAGTGGAAGTATAGATAGCCACAGCGATGTGACAATAACAGGCTTCCCCGCAGATAACCAATTACTCATTTATAGCACGGGGCAATGGAGAAATACGACTTCACCCTTTCTGAGATTAGACGACACTGCAAGTATGACGGGAGGAATAAATATGGGCGGTTTTGCTATTTCAGGGGCTTCTACATATAATGGAATTAATCTCGCTAATCTCGCAGTTGATGGTTCGGTGGTCAAACTAACAGGAGAAAACCATAGGAGGAATTAAAACATTTTAGCAGTATAATAAATGCGAGTGCTGGGATTGATATGAAAAGCCAAAGCATAACAAATGTAAATCTTGTTGATGGCGTGGATGTTTCCGTTCTTGATACTTCGGTGGTTAAACTAACAGGAGACCAAACCATAGCAGGAAATAAAAAATTTAAATCAACTTTAGAAGTAAGTGGTTCATCCAATACTACTACTTTTGACGGCATTGGCATAGCCTTTGATACAAAAATAGGGATGATTGCAGCACAAAAAACAACAACAGCGACTTGGTATCCGATACAAATAACTGGTTCGTATGTAGAGTTATATTCAGGTATTACTTTAATTATAACCGCAACTGGAATAACATTAAGTTTGAATAACAACAAATAACAAACTTAGCCGACCCTTCCGCTTCAACAGATGGAGCAAATAAAAGTTATGTTGATACAAAAGACGGGCAAAATGTGAAACTAACAGGAAACCAAACCATAGCAGGAATTAAGACATATAGCAGTGGTATTGAAATTACTGGAAATTCAATCAATTCAACAACAAAAGGCACATTCATCGTTTTCAATTCTACCAGTAATATCGGGTCAATTGCTAGTTTGGATATGAAAACTGCAACATATTACAACTTTGAAATTTCTGCGAAAAAAATAAGTTTTATTATTGACGGGACGATTGTTTCGTGGTTTAATGCTACTGGCTTAGATTGTAATAGTAGTCGGATTGTTAATCTAGGAGCACCACAAAATGCGAATGAAGCGGTAAATAGGCAATATCTAGATGACAATTGTGTGAAACTAACAACAGACCAAACCATAACAGGAAGTAAAACATTGAATGGGGCGAGCACTACGATAAAATAACTAACTTTAACGAACAATGCCGATTTTAATAATCAAACTATCACTAATGGTGGAAATATAACATATAATGGGGCGAGGATATTAAACCAAAATGGAGGAGATACATTCTTTTCACAGACATCAGGTGATTATCAATATTTCTTATTTACTCTAAATACTGCTACAAGTGGAACCGCAGACCAAAGAGGTTACGTATTCACTAATGTAGCATTTGATGTAAAAGGAGCAGGTCTTTATATTTCAAAACTTTTGGATAATAAAAGTGCTTCATCTGACATTGTTCGTTTTAACAATGCTGGGGGTATGCGATTTTATGGAGCCTTAGATATGAACTCAAACAACATAACAAATGGTGGAACAATAACGGGAACATCAATCACTTCAACTGCCGGCATATCAACAACAACATTAACAGCGAGTGATAAAATAACAACAGCATCAGGTATGCCAATAATCATAGGCAAAACAACGAAAGGAGTAGGAGCAACTGGTGGCTTAGAGTTATATGGAACTGCGAGCGACCCCGCGGGGCCACATATACAGGCAATAACAACAGCAGATGTATATCCAGTTTTTCAAATGTGGAATTATGCTCATAATGATATTAATTTAGGTTTTGATGCTTATGTGTCGGGAGGGGTATGGAAATCATCTTCTGCGACATCTAACTTTTTAATACAAAAAGGTACTAACCTTATTTTCTATTATAAATCAGGAGTAGCGGTGGGGAATAATGTATCGTTTAATGTCGCAATGAACATCAGTAGCACAACGGGCTTATCAACAGCAAATGCGGGTATATCAACAACCACATTAAAAACGAGCGACAAAATAACAACAGCACTAGGCAAACCAATAATTATAGGAAACACAACAAAAGGAATAGGAGCAACGGCAGGTTTAGAATTATACGGAACGGCGAGTAATGTCGCCGGAGCACATATACAGGCAATAACTTCAACAGACATCTATCCAGTTTTTCAACAACTAAACTGGTCGCATGATAATGCCAATTTAAGTTTTGATGCTTATTTTGATGGCACGAGCTGGAAATCAAGCCACAGCGGTTCAAACTTTCTAATTCAAAAAGGTGGTAAACTCGCTTTTTATTATAATTCAGGAACAACGGTGGGAAACAATATATCTTACACTGAGGCGATGAACATTAATACGTCGGGAGATTTAAGCATCACAACAGCATCCAGCGGATTTTTAACATTAAGAAAAAGACCAAGTTCTACTTACGACCCGCAAATATATATGAAATCAGGAGGATATTCAAATTATGGAGTAGTCTGCTCATTTCAAGGAATTCTACATGCTTGGACTACTTCAAACTCTTCAGGTGAGCCGTCTGGCAGTTATAATTATGTTCCGCTGAATGGTGCTTGGACAAACTCATCGGACAGGAGACTAAAATCAGATATTAAAACATTAGACTGCGAGGATTGTTGTGAGAAACTAATGAAAATAAATTGCTGTTCATATTATTTGAAATCAGACGAAAAGAAAGAACAAAAGAACCACGGATTTATTAAAAAAATATTTCCTGAATTTGTATCTGAAAGTGGAATGAAAGCAGATGATGGAAACGGAAATCTTGAAGGTATAACATATACAAGTTGTATACCAATATTAGTCAGTGCTTTTCAACACATGGCGGAAAAGGTAGTTAATTTAGAAAAGAAAATAATAATCTCATGCTATTATAGAAGATCTATCTAAGCAACTTTCTGAAATACGAGCAGTCGTGTTTCCTAATACGCTTTGCAATGCCCCCTAGATTACACCCCCCACCTCCGCTTATTGATATGACAGATGGCGAACTAACACCAGAATTAAAAAATCGTGTTTTGGACATTTCGTTGAAGACTGAGGAAAAAAAAGTAGAGCACGAATTTGGAAGATAACTGGAATTTTTGTTGTATAAAAAACAGACCGACCGACCGCCGACTTATTAAATACTTATTTCAAATGGGTATCATTATTGCCATTATAACCCTTTGTATCGTAAGGCTATCTGAAAAGAACTTACCTTGTGAGGTTGCTAATACTTATGTCGGAATTTTGACCTTACTCATAGGAATTTGCCTTCCATCACCTTCTTCAAGTAAGAAATGATATTTATCAACTTCACTCTCATTCGCTTCGCTCATTCTCGTTTGTTGATAAACATCGTAAAAAATAAAACAGAAGACGATGTTTGAGAATAAGCGAGAAATCTGGCGATTAGCCAGATAGAAGCGAAATTCTCAAATATCAAAGCATTCATAGGTATGTGTCATATACCATCTATTATCGCCAGCACACATTAAAGGCAAAGCCTCATCAAAACTACGACACATATTATTTCCGTTATTTATGAAAACACACTTAAACCCTGTATCTACCCCTTGCTTTATACAATAAGCACACGATTCATTCTTTTTTTCGCTTACCCGTGAGTAAAAGTCGCAGGCCGTCCGACCTAACACAGACCCAACAAATATTAATAAAATTTTTTATCATCTTATATCTATATTTATATATTTTAACCACAAAGCACGAAGTGGCGAAGCAAGCGTAGTCAGAATGACGGAGCACAAATACCAAAAGATTATTTTTCTAAGCAACGATTTTGTTGGAAGCAAAACATTTAATAAAAATATTCAAATGTCATTCACACCGACCAAAATGAATGTTAAGTTTATTCATTATACGAACGACCAGACGGAAACCAAAACCAGAATTCTTTATATGGACAGAATTGGAATTATCGGCACATTTGCTGATAGTAATATAGCAAACATTTCAAACCTTAGTTATAATTTAGGTGTCGTTGGATGGACGGACGGACAATATACATTTAAAGTCCTTGAAACTGACAGCGGAAATATTGACACAGGAAATTTAGCAGGCCGAATTGTTGTATGCCTAGAGTTTTTGGCTTAATAATATAGCGATGCAAAAAATAAACAATGTCAAGGTGAAGCCAGTAAAACAGGAGGGTGATGGAAACAAAAAAGCAAAAGGTTATAAATTATTCAACGAGCCGTATGCCAACATATTTCTACTCGCCCGTAAGAAGAGCGGGAAAACAACAGCACTCTTTGAAATACTGAAACGGACTACAGACAGAAAAACCCGTATTGTCATTATTGCTTCAACAATTCACAAGGACTACATTTATAAAGCAATGGTTAAGCACTTTAAGAACAGGGGAAACCCAATGGCAATTTATACCTTTCTTAAATCAGATGGTGTAAATGTCATTGATTATGAGTTAGACAAACTGAACGGACAGGACGAGCAACACGAAGGAGAAGTAAAACAGGACAAAGAAGAAATAGAGAAGCCACAATTTTTATACTTTGGAAAGGAAAAGAAAAAAGAAGAAGGAGGTGAGAAGAAAGAGAGACCAAGTAAGTATATTTCTCCAGAGATTGTTTTTGTTTTGGACGATTTAGGGAGCGGATTAAGAGACTAGTCCGTAAGTGATTTGTTAAAAAAGAACAGACACTATAAAAGTAAGGTTATTATGTCAAGCCAGTATTTAAACGACCTTAGACCAGAAGCAATTAAGCAGTTAGATTATTTGTTAATCTTTCCAGGCCAGTCTCAGGATAAAATGGAACTCGTGTATAAACACTTAGACTTATCTTTCGACTTTGATTATTTTCTTCAAAAGTATCACGAGGCTACAAAGGAGAGATTTAATTTTCTTTATGTCTCAAGTGTTGATGATGAACTTCGCAAAAACTTTAATTTTCGTCTTAAGTAAAAAAATTTAAAAATTAATTATTTTTTTTCTGTATTATATATTTCGCTATCATTTATGGTAGTAAAAACAACTCGTGTTGAAGTCATTCCAACAATCGGCAAACGAACAATTAACTCAAGCACAATGGCTGGAGGCAAAAAGAAGACTGGTCGTAAGAAGAAGCAAGGAGGCAAGGGACAGGCTGGCGGTAAAATTAACTGGCAAAAAGTGGGGAAAACGGCCTTGGCTGTTAATAAATTCCTTCGTGATAACAAAGTAATTTCTAGAACTGCGGGAGCCTTAAGCAGTATTGGAGTTCCTTATGCAGGGTCTGTCCAAGCCACCGCTTCAAAACTTGGTTATGGTAAGGAAAAACAGAGAGGATGCGGGGCACTAAATTTTTTATGATGATATTTGTTTGAAATTATGTGGAAATATTTTTTTTGTTAATATACAATGGTTGCTAAAACCAAAAAAAACAAGGAAGGCTAAGGTAAGACCCCCGCGGGTTTATAGAAATAAAAGCGGGAGGCCATATATTATCCAAAGGGTAAAAAATATTATCTTAATTTCGGTAAGAAAACAAATGATATGAGCACACTTCAAATTGTTAAACTTTTTATGAAATACTTAAGCAGACCAAAAGCAAAGCGGACTACTAAAAAGGATGATTTAAGAAAAGTCCAGAGCCTGTCAGAGATTGAACAGAATACGAGAACAGCAATTCAAGACCACTTAGACAAACTCAGAAAGGAAAAGTATGAAGGTATTGAAACCATAGAGAAAAAAGAAAGAAAGGCGCGGGAGGATTTAGACGAGGAGAAGAAGAGGCAAGAAAGAAAAGACATAGCAGATGCTAAGGAAAGACAAGAGATAATGGATGGGGAACACAAAAGAGAACTAGCAGATATTAATGAACGACAAGAACAAAAAGCCAGAGAACTAAGAAGGGAGCAAAAACTCATAGAAGATGTAAAATATGAAGAAGACAGAAAAAATAGGATATAAGCATTACCACCAGTTCAATATCAATATATTATGCCACCACAGCAGGGACAGCCACAAGAACAACAGGCACAGCCAGAGGTAAAAGTTAAGCCAAATAAAGAATTTGAAGACAATAAAAAATTAATCACAAATTCTGGAGTTTTTACTCAAGCAGATATATATAATTGGGATCCTAGTAAAATACAAAGTATAGCTGAAAGAATAAAAGAATTTCAAAAGCAGCAAATAACAATAGATGATATGAAAAAATGCTAGGAGCACATGAAGCATTAAATAAAAATATAGGAAACCAACTAGAAGAGGCTAAATACAAAGCAATGTTAAAGAATGGATTGTCGAATAGTAATATTGAGAAAAAACTGACAATTAAAATTCTTGGTGAAGCATTAAGGGATAAACTTAAAAATGAAGGCCACGATGTTAAAGGTTGGAACCAAAGGGCATCATGGATAATAGACAAAATTGTAGAACATAAAATAGATGTAGGACAAAAGAAGGACGAAGTAAAAAAGAAACTCGCAGAATATTTGGGATTACAAACGGGAACTGGTTTAGAAGATTTGATTAGTAAAGTGTTTTCCGTAGAAAACATTAAAAAGTATTTATCACGAAAAGAATGGGTTCATTCAATGAGAAAAAAAGATTATGTTAATGCCCTTATAAATAAATATAGAAATGAACAGCAACAAGAGCCATAGCCACAGCAACCACAGCCACAGCAACCAGAGCAACAGCAACCAGAGCAACAGCAATCAGAGCCACAGCCAGAGGAGCCACAGCCAGAGGAGCCACAGCTAGAGGAGCCACAGCAACCACAGCAAGAGGGAGAGGGTAGCGGTTTAATGACTAATGAAATAGATGATATAATGAAAAAAAATATGGATGGTATCTTGGAGCGATAGCCAGTGATGAAATTTACAAGTTGAAGCCAGGAAGCAGAAAGCGATATGGATTTATTATGAATTTGGACAATCACAAGCAAGCGGGGTCTCATTGGATTAGTTTTTTTGTAAGTCTAGATAAAGACAGGATGTTGAAGTGTATGACCCTTTAGCACTTTATTTACCGACGGAAGACTTTTAACAACAAATGAAGCAACTAATAGACAAAAGCCACCCAAGCACATATCTATTAATGAATGTTAATCAAGTAAAACAACAATCTGATACAAGCGACACATGCGGATGGCATAGTATGAGATTTTTAATGGAGCGGGCAAAAGGAGTGCGATTTAAGTTTGCAAGCGATTATACAGATTTAAAAGAAGACGAAGCAGAAAAATTAAAAGCACAGAATGGGTATGGCTTTGATACATTTATTTGATATTTGTTTCAGACTACGTCTTCAACAAACATCGGGGGCTACGCACTTTTAAGGATTACAATAAGCATTAATTTTTTTGAAAAAGAAAAAAACGATTTTTAGAATATAAACGAAGTGTTATAGCAAAAATCACGAGTGATTTTTTTATAAGAGAGAGTGCGGAGCACGAAGCGCAATTCTAAATATCATGGACTACAAAGGTGGTCGGTCAAGTTCCATCTATTACATAAATAGTAAAAATAGAATAACGGGAACAGACAGCGACTTTACACACGAAGTCAATATGAAGGGGCTAGACAATCCCACACATTGTAAAATTCTTCATATTTATGTGCCGAAATCGTATTACTCTGTGGCTTCACCATATAATACTTTTACATTATCCGAAGACGGGTATGAGGCTTTAATTACGATACCTGAGGGAAACTACACAATGAACGATTTAAAAAATAAGTTGTCGGAGGTACTGACGACAGAAAGTCCGAATGACTATACTTATGTTGTCTCAAGCAACAATACAAACACAGAAGCGGAGGATGGCAAATTAACATTCAGTGTTTCAAATAACGGAGGTATTCAACCGCGGTTTATATTTGATGGTGATACCCGTATTCACGAGGTAATGGGGTTTGATAGAAACTCAACATATTTCTTCGCTAATGATTTTATTAAATCACCAAATGTAATTATTTTAACTGGCGAAAAGACTTTATACCTTCAATCTGATTTGGTGAATGAAGGTGATAATCACGTGCTTCAAGAAATATACACAGCCAACGAAATTCCTTTTGGGTCTGTTATCTATGATGGAAGCGGTTCTGAGTATGGTAAAACATTGTCCGCTAATTCAAACAATTTGTTTAGGTTTTACTTGACAGACGAAAATGACCAAGCGATTAATCTTAATGGTTTGGGAATAGTTATGACATTACTTGTTTATCGCGAAACTAATTATTTTAGTTTATTTAATTCATTTTTCAATTTGTTGAAATCCAAGTGATTGATATTTATTTTCATTATTTATGTTTTCTATAAATATATTCTCGTGAATTAGTTAATCTACGCTACTTCAAAAAAAGAAAAAAAAATGCCTGTCCAATACGGAGGAGAATTAGTCCATCAGACTAAGGAACTACTCACTGGTAAGTATGAATTAAGCAAACTTACCACCCGTGAAGGCTCGCAACCTGTCGCACTTACTACTGCTGGCGGTATGGAAAACACCTTTGAAATTCCTACGCGTCCTTTGAACTTGCGAGGAGTGTGTTGCGATTTACTTACACTCCGTCTGGTGCGGGTGCTGGTGGTCGCTACCATCGTATCTATATGGATTGTCTGTCTATGATTAAAACTATTGAATTGCGAAGCCGAAGCGGGCAGTATCTGTGTAATCTTCAACATGTGGGTAATTACACTAAGATGATTTGGAAACCCGAGATTAAATATGAAAAATTTATGGCACTTGAAAATCATGGTGCTGGTGTGGCTGGCGGTGCTATGCTTCAAAAGTGTAATGCGGGAAAAGTTGAAATTGGAACCGTAGCAGAAAGAAAGGCAATTACTGATGCAGCAGATGTAGCAGGTCTTAAGGCTGCAGTTCAAGCAAACTACAAAGTGCCTCTTGTTAATGCCCGTCGCCACGATGATACCGCTCTCGCTGATAGCACTGCTGGAAATTATAGTTTGGTAAATGTTCCTTTCGAGGAGGCTAAGTATTTTGAAGGTGGGGGTGATAATACTGCCACCCCTGTTATTAATGTTAAGTTTCCTTTGGGTATGCTGTTTGGTACTATTTTTGAACTGGATAAGACTATTGGATTTAATGAAATTTTGGGTTTGCGGATTGTTTGGGCTGAAACCAACCGCTCTTCATTCTATGGCACTAATGTGAGTTTTATTGCCACTGGTGCTGCAGCTACAACCTCTGGTGCTATCGTCTCTAACCTAAATCTATTCCTTGCTGTTGAGACTGACCCGAATGTCATCCTTGGTGTCCAGCAAAAGATTGCGGGTGAAGGCTTTCCATTTAAGATTGAGTATCCTATCGCTTGGAAGCAAAGTCTTCAAACAAACCAACAGAACTATGTGATTAAGATGAACCACTCGCAGGGTGAAAGAATTCGTCGTATTTATACTTCCGCCTTTCATTTCACTGAGAGTGCTAATACTTCTTTTGATAATGACAACAGGGCGGACGCTAAAATCATTTCTTATTATACAACCCTTGACGGCTCTCGTCTTCAACAATTTGACATTGACACTTCTGAGAATTAAGACTATATGATTTTGAAGGATAAAGTTGAAAGGAAGTGCTATCCTAAACAGCGATGTTTATCATAACTGGTTCCACGTAGATACTTGGGACAATAACCGCCCACTGTGCGATAAGGACACAGACGGCTATGAGGTGAGCGGTTTAAGCCTAGACACTGAGAGGCGATATGAATTCGTTTCAACTACAAGTAATAATGCGAGTGGTGCTGGCGTAACTAATCTTAACCATTACACATTCGCCATTCTTCAACGTAGTGTGCTTGTTAAAGGAGTTGAAATTTTGATGAGTTGATATTTTAGAATTGCGCTTCATGCTGTCGCATTCTCGCTTATTCTAAAACATCGTGATAAACAAAAAAGTAAAAATTAATAAATTAAATATTTTTTCTTGTATAATAATATAGGAAAACGACGTTTGAGAATAAACGAGACTGCGTAGCACGAAGTGAAATTCTCAAATGTCCCACCAGAGAAACTTAATCGCAGAAAATCCTGACGGAGAATTTATAAATGTCAGTGTTGGATATGATGGTGATATTGAAAAAAATAATTCAAAAACCGTTTTTGGCGAAGCAGTAGTAGGTCAATTAACACCAGTTTTACAAGAAATCTTTCCATATACCATTAATACTAGGATATGGACAAAAACAGAAACAAAATCGTCTGTGTCATTTTTGAATAATATGGCTGAATTGAAAACAACTGCTGATGCTACGGCAGATGCTAGACTGGTAAGTAAAAGGAGAATAAAATATAGAACTGGAATGGGTGTCCTAGCCCGCTTTACTGCTCTATGGACAACGGATGATACAAAAGATTACTATTCATATATTGGAATAGGAAATGATCTCGTTGATGGATTTTATTTTTACGAAAATCAAGCAGGAATAAGTATTGCACATTGTAAAGGAGGTGCCGCAGTTTATATTGACCAGGTAGACTGGGACGACCCGTGCGATGGAACTTCGGCTATGCCTGACTTAGACTGGAGCAAAGGAAATGTATTTCAAATTCAATTTCAGTATCTTGGGTTTGGTGCTATTAAGTTTTATATTGAAAATCCCATAACAGGATTATTTCAATTAGTTCATATGATTGACTATGCGAATGCTAATACTGGGGTAAGCCTGCGAAATACAACATTACCTTTTACAGCAGTACTGAGAAATGATGCATCGAGTGAAATGCAAACTCTTAAAACAGCGAGTGCCAGTTTATTCATTGAGGGAACTAATACAATAAACACAAGTATAACAAACGAAGTGGAAGGAAGTAAAGCAGCAGACACCACTGAAAGTCCTATTATTAGTATCAGGAATAAAGCAACATTTGATGCGGGTGGTGCTAATTTAACAAATTATTCAAATGTTTATCCTACTTTGATAAGTATTACAAATAAAGATAGTAAGTCGTGTGTAGTAAGAATGGTATTAAATGGAACACTAACTGGAGCGGGTTTTGCAGATGTTGATTCTAAGTATTCAATTGTAGATACTGACATGAAGGCGAGTGCTATCGCAAACGGAACAACAATTTTTAAACTTTACGTAAATTCTCAATCAACTCAACAGATAAATCTCAGAAATTATGATATATATTTGACTCCTAGTGAGATATTGACTTTTACACAGAAATCCGTTGGAACTGCCAATAATGGTTCAAATGTTAATGT
The DNA here is from genome assembly GCA_019918135.1 of Paulinella micropora. Taxonomy (NCBI): domain Eukaryota; phylum Cercozoa; class Imbricatea; order Euglyphida; family Paulinellidae; genus Paulinella; species Paulinella micropora. Next base: position 33,081 of record WBZZ01003483.1, read on the forward strand.
TATCGCTAACTTCATAGAAGACCAATAAAGCAAAAAAATTTAATGGAAAGCGATGTGATATTAGAGATATTTTTTTACCGCATCTTTATTATTAAAATAAGGTTGTTGAATTAAATATTCAAGGTATGGTTTATCAATCTTAGCAACATCTTCAATTTTCATTTTTTTTTATACTTTCCATATTGAAGAAAAATATCGGTTTGCTGACCGACAATATCTTCGATATTGCTTACGCTCTTTCGAGCAGTAAAGGTCGCATCTTCAACTACGTTGGAGTCATTTTGCTGGTATGCTTTCTTTAATATACATCCTTCTTCTGTACATGTAGCATTCGCTATCTCTTCACCAACATTAGCCTTGATTTCAGTGATACTAGTCTCTTTTAAATCAGTTGCCTTAAAAGGTGTGCTTGGTTCCTCCATTATAACTTTTGCTAGTGTAGCCTCCAATGGAATAACTACTTTCACATTGTCGTCGCGGGGTTTATATTGTTCATAGAAAAATACAATGTCAGGCTTAGTCCATTTAATCGTGGGTTTCTTAATTTCGCTGTCAAGGTTCCATTTCTCAATTTCGTTTAAGTAGTCTTGTTTGGTGTTCAGGTCAGTCATTGATATTTTAGAATTGCGCTTCGTGCTGCGCACTCTCGCTTATTCTAAAACATCGGAAAAATTTTAAGAAAAAATAATTAAAAGAAAAAACGATGTCTTATGAAACCGCGTAGCGGGTGAATAAAATATCATTATAAATATTTTTTACTTCACTTTTAATGTCTGTAAATTTATCAAACCACTGCTGTTTCATAACCGTGACCCATTCAAGATATGGTTTGTCAATGGTAGCAACATCTTGAATTTTTTTTCCTTTGTATTTGCCAAACGGAAAAACATCGGTTGGCTTTCCTTCTCTACTTGTTTCAATTGCCTTAATTTCTTCATCAATCATCTGTTGGACATCTCTTACTGAAAAGAATTCCTTACAAGTTCTTCTCAATTGAAAGTCGTCCAAATTTTTCAGATAGTCTAGTGAGGGTGGTCATTGGTCTATATAGATTGGTAAAAAAAATTTATGGAAAAAAATCAATTAATCAAACTCGCAATACGGAGGACTTTTAATTTTTTCAAAAAAGATAACTAAGTTCAGCACAGCAGTAAAAACTAAGAAACAGGTTTTAATGTCTCTTCGTGTTGATTTGAAAAAAGATAGATAAGTTATCTTTTTTTAGAGTTTGAGAGAAATTCAAATATGGACTATTTAAGGCTTAATGATTGTTATATTTAATTTGGATAAAATTATGTTTATTTTTGTTGAAATTAATAGTAAGACGAATTTATATAAAAATATCCTTATTTTATATAAAAGATAACTGTGCTATAGTGGTACCTATAGTAGTCAGTGGCCCTTCTGGCAGACACCAGCTCTGACTTTCGAAGCCACGTCACCGTGCCACTGCAAACTCCTTCTCATTTCCCTACCCCCTCCTTCCGTTAGGCTCCTCGCAGGGGACGCACTAACAAGCGGCTCATAATCAGTTGGGAAGAATGAAAGGTCCGGGTAGGGAAACTAGCATGTTAACCGGAGGCTCCGGGATCCCAGTGGTCTACCCCCATTTTACTGAGACTAACCAAAAAGGAAACCAACCTCATCAAATTGGTAATATATGAACATAAATGCAATTTGCCACCAGTACCAGAAAATATGATAATACAGGAATAATTACTAAATATTAAGTACATAGGAGAGTGAACTTCTGCTACACTAAGTGACTATACTGTTATGCGGGCGGCTCTAGGATCTAATTAACTTTCCCAATGGTGGTAGTCGTTACCGTTAATATTATTAATAATAAGTTATTAATATTAATTATTAATGCAGTCCTTTTTAGTTAGTATTAATACTTGCTCTGGTACTGCTGGGTTTTTTTACCATGACCCTTTTTATCCATATCAGTACGTCACAAGTTTCGTGTGTCAATTTAAGGACGTTACATCTTTTGACTTCGGTACCGTTCAACTGGCGGGAATTGTTACTAGAGAATTGTTAGTAAATTCTTCGTGTGTGAAGTCTACGACCGGTAAGAGGGGGACGAAACGGTTGCCGGTACTCGACGAGTAGCATTGCGAAGGCAGTTGTCCGTTGGATTCAGGCAAGCCACGCCGAGTCAAGTTATTAATATTATTAATAGCATTTCTTTTTAGAATCAAATTAATTTTACCTAACTAAATTTTAACTGCAAATATTATATTAATTAATATAATATTTTTATTTAAATTTTGAACTCTAGGAACAGTAACGGTCACAACCGTGACAACGGCGTTGCCTTAATTGAATTTCTCACGCTTATTTCTTTTTCACGCAGGCTGGCCCACATGAATGTCCACGGTAATATCAGATATTGAGTTGAAAGTATTATTATGCGAACCGAGACTTCAATTAGTGCAAAGGTTCTACATATTACTGTTGAACATATGTATATGAAAAGATTGACTATCATAGTGCATTCTTCAATGTTGGCGCTAATGCATCCACAAAATGAAACACAACAGAAAAAATAATTAGTTTACAAAAGACGCCGATTTGCACATTCTAGTACATTCTAGGAAACATAAATTATAGCAGTTATCTATCCATAATATGTAAATGCAAAGATTACTTTCACGGACTGCTGCTGTGATTACAGGACCTAATGCTTGACACTGAACTTTCATCAAAGCATTTCGGTACGGATAAATTACAGCATGTATCTGTAATTTACGTGTAGTCTCTGTGTGTGTGTATTATAAGAGTTTCTAGCCGCTGCAGTTGTAACCTACATGTGAGAAGCACCTGAAACTGCTCAAGCTTCCTTTTTTCAAGTTTCAAAACGCTAAGGAACATATTGTTCCATAGGGAGTTTTGAACTTGCTTCATGAAGGAACATACTGTTACCTAGTGAGTCTTGAGCTTGCTTCAGGAAGCAGCTAGCTTAGGCTACGTCGAGATCATCCTGGTCCAGCACTCTATTACCATCGCTGGCTTCTAAGGTAGGCAGTGCAGCGACGTTCGTAGTGCCACGGTCAGCTGAAGGTAGGTGAACTACTGGCCCTTTGAAGTTCGTAGCGCCTTCAGCTGGCGATGCAAACTCGCTCGGTTGGCTAGCGCTATGGCGGTGAAAAGCGGGCAGGGGTCTCTGTAAAGATGCCGCAGGGTTCGGCATCTCATCGGAGCGTGAGCGATGAGGATGAGGTGATTGACGCAAGGCTTCTGCCGTTCTGGGAGAGGAAGCTTTGTTCGTGGCGCTCTTCGGGCTTCTCGACTCAGCTGCGTTTAGCATATCCAAAGGAGTAATCTGGCTTGGCCGTTCCATTTTCTGCCCGCCCTTTAGCTCAAAGCCGTCTGAGCTGTAGGCGTAAGTTTCATCTCCCGCAACATCGGAGTCTGGCACGATATCGAACTGCACACACACTCTCATACATGAAATGAAGTTACAAATGTAACTAAAATATTTATGCTTTTTTATAGATGCCAACAGCGAATAATGAAACGAATAGCAATAAATCAAACATAAATAAACAATAAGATAATGAACGAATCCATTTACTTTTGAAATGTCTGCGCTCTCAATATCACTTTGTTCCTGTTTTATGCATTTATTGTTGCAAGTTTGGAAAGAAAACTAAAAACATGAAATCAGGTGAGGAACAAGTACCTGAAAGTTTTCATACACTTCTTCATCCCCGGCGTCGCTAAGTCCCGACAATGCGGACTGAACATTGCTGGCGCCTTTGTTTGACTTGTGTGGGCGAGTACCTATACAGTACAGCAAAGGAAACCTTGTGTGAAAACCAGCAACTCGCGGGATATTCAAAATGTCATATGTGCGCTTGCTTTGCACATGAATACATATTACTATATTTTGATGCAGCTGGCTTTTTCGTTACCAGTCCTGTTGTGAGAAACGCCGACAACGGAGGAGCCGTGACCGGAGGGGTGTGCTAGGCCAGGGACGCGTGAGCCGGCAACGCCCACTTGAGTCCCGCCAGTCCTCGTGCCATCGCTAGTTTGGTCCTTGCTCGAGTACTTGGAGTTGTTCATTTGGTCGCGGTAGATCTCGAGCAGCTTAGGAACGTAGAGCACGAACACAGGGGTGATAGCTCCAAGCAGCAGCGCGACCGACCGGACCATCATCTTGGCTGTGATCGCTCTCTCATCCAACATGAAGTCGACCATGACACCGATGATGCCGACAAACACCGTGTTGTAGAGCAACCAGGCGATCAGCTGCGATTCGTTGAAGACTGTCGGTAGCTTTCTCACGCGAAAGGCCAGCCAGCTCTGGCCGGACAGAAGGATGACGTAAAGCACGAAGATAAGAGGCACAAACACCTTGCTGATATCGCAAGCATGCACGTAGGTGTAGAAGTCCTGGCCTTCTGTCTGAAGCTGAAGCTTTTGGTAGAAGGGTGGTTCCACGGCAAAGAAGATGATCAGTATGACAGTAGTGGCTGCCACAAATTCGCCAACCATCGCTGCCACCCTGGTGTCCTTGAACCGGATCGCTTGGGGAATCTTTTGCTTGGCCTCAAAGATGCGGAAGATGGAGTAGAGCCGGTATGTCTTGGAAAAGAGGGTACCAAACACCGTGCTGGATGCGATGCAAGGGACCCACCAGCGCAAGGAACAAACCCAGTTGTTGGGGTTGGGCGGAACGGCGAAGAGCACCGTCCCCACCACAACCACCAAGCATGCCATGATCAGGACCAAGTTGAAAGTCACCGAGGATGCCTTCATCAGTTTGGTGTTGCGGTGCACGATGACCAACAGAAACACACTGAGGCAGAACAGGCCCAGCACTGCTACTATCGCCCATACCGCGTACTGCGCACCTGGGCTAAGGGACAAGGTGACTGAGTACTCGCTGCATACTGCGGAGCCATGACCACTCGTGTAGAAGCCAAAGGGACAGGCTGAACATTCAGAACCGCCTGCCTTTGGTGAAATCCACCCTTCGGGACACGGTACGCACAGGCCAATCCCTGTCAGAACGCGAACGCATAACACACGCGTTTTCAAAACTGGGATACTTCTTCAACGCACATCTATGGGACCAAATGTACACCATACACTCATAGTATTAAACACACACACACACACACACCGAGAAAAGACAGCTCAGGCATGTACTAACTCTTACAATCAGCTGCTGCTGCGAATGCCTGGTGACCTGTCTTGCTGATTTCCCCAGGTTTGCACTTTTCGCAACGCTGCATCGGGGTGGACATGTCACGGTACGCACCCGGTCCACAAGTTGCACCTTCCTCCAACGCGAGCTGATACCGCACCTCGACCACTGAATCGTACGAAAAGGAGGTGGTAAAGCCCGCATGTGCGCCTTTGATGGAAGCTTCGTCCCATTCCTACAAACCAGCAAATGCTGCTGTTAATCTGACTTGTACCGAGAGCAGCAAATCAAATTGCAAACAAGGCACACATATGGAAACAAACAAGTGCCACATAATACCAGAAGGTGCAGACGATTAGGCTGAGAGACGCAGAGAGTGTGGAGAAAGGACCCTCAAAGCAAGCAATGGGGTCGAGACGACATCCGTGATCGCCTTGGGCACATGAGGAAGCGCCGCAAACGGCCATTCCGGATAAAGGTCGGTAGAAACCAGTTGGAAGAAATCATCGTAGGTCCGCGCGTTGATGATAGAGAAGTCCTCAGCCTGTCGCAAGAAAAAACGAAATGCTCTTATCTCACCAAGGAGCATAGAAGAAATGAAAGTGTAGACGCGAAAATTTGAGGATAAGCACAACAGCAACAACAACAACAACAACAACAATAATGATCACAATAATAATAATAATAGTGCTTCTCTGTCAATGGCTGATGCATTTCTGCACATGCGCCTCCATCGTCTCACCCGTGAGGGGAGTACGAAGAATTGACGATAAGCTCTAATGACACCCCCGCAAGGGCAGTTCCAACACTTCCAGACGGGCCGGTATGTTCAATGAAAATACTGGTCCAGACGGATCGTTACGTTCAATGAAAATACTGGTAGCACCGACGGGAATCGAACTGGCGACAGGGCCCAGATGGTAGAACTTGACCACTGGGCTATCACGGTGTCCATAATAATAATAATAATAATAATAATAATAATAATAATAATAATAATAATAATAATAATAATAATAATAATAATAATAATAATAATAGTGCTTCTCTGTCAATGGCTGATGCATTTCTGCACATGCGCCTCCATCGTCTCACCCGTGAGGGGAGTACGAAGAATTGACGATAGGCTCTAATGACACCCCCGCAAGGGCAGTTCCAACACTTCCAGACGGACCGGTATGTTCAATGAAAATATTGGTCCAGACGGACCGGTATGTTCAATGAAAATACTGGTGGCACCGACGGGAATCGAACTGGCGACAGGGCCCAGATGGTAAAACTTGACCACTGGGCTATCACGGTGTCCAATAATAATAATAATAATAATATAGTAGTAGTAGTAGTAGTAATAATAATAATAATAATAATAATAATAATAATAATAAGAAGAAGAAGAAGAAGAATACTACTACTACTACTACTAATAATAATAATAATAATAATAATAACAATAACAATAACAACAACAACAACAACAACAGTTCATATTCAGAAACAAATGGGGCACGAGGGCGACCTTGTAAACACCATCTCGCACCAGTCGTTCCAAAGTCTCCGTGCGGACCATGCCGACATCGCATGAGCCATTAGCCACCATCTTGACAGATTCGTCAAAGCTGCCCGAGTACACGATCTCGCTGAAGGCTTCCTCCGCTTTCAGCCCCAGTTTGAAGAACTCGTACTTCTGTGCCTGGTAGCCGACGAAGGAATCCCGGGAGGGTGGGCAGGCAACTAACTTGGGCGACATCGCAGCTAAGCCCGCCAGCGTCACGACCTCAGTGGCATTCGGGTCCGTGCGCTGGAACATCACTCCTCCATAGTAAGGAGACATGATCCCGTTGAAGATCCGAAGGACCGATGCCAGCACCCGAAGGCCGTCCGAGTGTGAATACTCGACAAATGTTCCTGAGTTGGCGAACAAAAAGTCCACCTCCTTCTTCTTGACTGCTTGGTCTGTTTGTGCATGCGAAAGTGGCACCATTTTGAAGAAGCATTTATAACGGTTGAAATATTCATTGAGCACTCCTTCGAAGGTGGGCTGCGTAAATACAAAGGCATACACATATGATGCGTGTGTCTTGGTTGGATCGAGATCAAGATCAACCGACGATGGATGTACAAATAGAAGATAAGATAGCTATGTTATAGACACAAGTAAATGACAAGTTGAAAGGAAAACAGAAGAGAGACATGCGATACAAAAAGGCAGGGTGAATGAGCATAGCTGGATAATAAACTAAGCAAGAATGCGTTTTACCTGCCAGCGTGATACTGCCAGTTCGAGACTTGCTTCCCACACCACTCCGACCTTGAGAGTCTTATCGTCGAACTTTGCGCATTCTTCGATCGGTTTGTATTTGAGAGTGTCTTTCATCTCGATGCAGCTGGTTTCGCCATAAGAGCGCGACGTGAAGCCGGGAGGGCAGCGTTTGCATTCTACAAGGCCTCGCTTGTCGCCGTAAAACCCTGGAGCACAAGCGAGGCATTCCAAACCGTCCCGGCCTTCCCGACCAACCGGGCACGCAACACAAGGCTTCAATGGCTGCGAATAGTCGCGCTGAGAACCCGGGGCGCAATCGCCTGCGACAGGGTCCATGAGGTTTAGTTGGTAGCAAACGTTGAACTCGGCTGAATAGTCTCTGGCAGGAACAAAGCCTGCATGAAGGCCCTAGCAAACGAGCAAAACCAAAGCATACTTTCGCAAGGCGACAGTTGCTTGAAACATAAAATCTATTCTCAAAGGATCGATATGCAGCCGGATCCTGATCGTTTCTGAGACCAACACACTAAATTCGAATTCCCAAATTTAAAAAGCGACTTTCATATCGTATCTACAAAAGACAACGCAGAGCACATGTGTACCGTCTTGGAAGCAGCGTCGAACTCGCGCATTCCCAAGAGCGGAATGATCGCGTTACTTGACACATCCTCAGGGACGTCATTCATGACTGTAAACGCCCACTCCGAGTACAGAGCTGAAGATGACTGCAGGGTGAAGCCGCTGTGGGTCTGTGCATTGATGATAGTAAAGGTTTCTGCAGAGTACATTCCACTGTTGATCAGGATGCGAATGGAATACGTGCGCGCGAACCTGCAAACACACCATATCTGCGTGTTGAAAATGTAAAGTGTTTGAGAGTGTGCGAATGCCTTCTGCCTGCGAAGTTGTGCGCGAGACAGCGTGAGGGAATGTGTGAGTGACTCTGCAAAATAGATTACCACAACAGAATGGAGGATTCATGTGTGTGTGTGTGTGTGTAGGTATGTTTGTGTATTGTGCACAGCGGGAGAAAAATATACCCGATGTCGCATGCACCGCTCGCCACCATGTGCACCGACTCGGTGTGACCTCCCGAGAACACGATTCGCCCAAACACCTCGTTCACGTCGATGCCCTGCTTGAAGAACTCGTAACGCTGCACATTCCAGCCCGCAAACGACTCGCTGTCTGTTGGACACACCGTCAGGTTCCGCTCCTTGGTGATCTGCGACAGGTTGTAGATATCGGTGTGGTTTCTCGTCAAGCGAAATATGACGCCGCCTTGTCGCTTGTACGCGCGCCCGTCGTAGTAGCGCACCACTGTGGCAAGAGCTTTAGCTTGGTATCGTTGATTGTACTGCGCATACACGCCCGAGTCCGTGAACGCAAACTGCACTGCGCCATTCTTGACAGCGACCGCCAGCTCTTCGAGACGCATCGACTTCATCTGGAAGAAGCACTTGAAGCGGTTCATGTACGTGTTCAGCGTTTCTTCGAAAGTTGGGGACCAGCGGTTGATCGTAAAGTTCGCCGAGACCTCTGCCTGCTGCACACCGACCGTCAGAGTGTTGTTGACGTAGTTCGAGCATCCCACGATCGGGTCGTAAAGGAGCCGATCCTGCTCAGGCAGGCACTGAAGCTCTCCGAAGTTGTAGGTCACCTGTCCCTCCGGGCAGCGCTGGCACTGGGTCTGGCCCGTCAAATCGTTGGCAAAGCCAGGAGAGCACGGGCGGCAGGCGCCGATTCCGTCAAGGCTGTAGCGACCAGCATCGCAGTCCTTGCAGGGCTTCAGCCGCTTTGTGTTGTCGCGCTCGCGTCCGGGTGCGCAAACATGGGTCTCACTGTTCATCAGATCCAGGTCGAAGTAAACATTCTCCTCCGCAGCATAGTTTCTGGGAGGGACAAAACCCGCGTGCAGGCCCTGTGCACAGTTATACCAACGAGCGTGCGTGCTTGCGAAAATGCCTTCGTACAGCGTTTCATTCTGTGCGTTGCACATTTCATATTTCGTTAAAAGCTTGCGTAACACATCATCAGGATATTTTTCAACACTCTCGTGGTGATACCGTCTTGGAAGCAGCGTCGAACTCCCGCATTCCCAAGAGCGGAATGATCGCGTTGCTTGACACATCCTCAGGGACGCCTTGCATGACTGTAAACGCCCACTCCGAGTATAGAGCTGAAGATGACTGCAGAATGAAGCCACTGTGGGTCTGTGCATTGATGAGGGTAAAGGTTTCTGCGGGGTATATTCCATTGTTGATCAGGATGCGAATGGAATACGTGCGAGCAAATCTGCAAGCACACCATTTCTTCGTGTTGAAAACGTAAAGTGGTTTGGAGTGCGCGGTTGTCCGCTACTTGTGAAGCTGTGCAAGACAGCGTATGGGAATGTGTGAGTGACTCTGCAACACAGATGACCATCCATGATAGAAGCGATTCGCGTCGCTCTCTGATCTTCTGTGTGCGTGTGTGTTTGTGTGTGCATTTCCTAGCATTTCAAACGGGTAGCAGCAATCGTAATCTACACAGACAACATATACCCGATGTCGCATGCACCGCTCGCCACCATGTGCACCGACTCGGTGTGACCTCCCGAGAACACGATTCGCCCAAACACCTCGCTCACGTCGATGCCCTGCTTGAAGAACTCGTAACGCTGCACATTCCAGCCCGCAAACGACTCACTGTCTGTAGGACACACCGTCAGGTTCCGCTCCTTGGTGATCTGCGACAGGTTGTAGATATCGGTGTGCTTGTTGGTCAAGCGAAACATGACGCCGCCTTGTCGCTTGTACGCGCGCCCGTCGTAGTAGCGCACCACTGTGGCGATAGCCTTGGCTTGATAACGATGCTTGTACTGCGCATACACGCCCGAGTCCGTGAACGCAAACTGCACTGAGCCATTTTTGACAGCGACCGCCAGCTCTTCGAGCCGCATCGACTTCATCTGGAAGAAGCACTGGAAGCGGTTCATGTACGTGTTCAGCGTTTCCTCGAAGGTGGGGGACCAGCGGTTGATCGTAAAGCTCGCTGAGAGCTCCGCCTGCTGCACACCGACCGTCAGAGTGTTGTTGACGTACTTCGAGCATCCCACGATCGGGTCGTAAAGGAGCCGATCCTGCTCAGGCAGGCACTGATGCTCTCCAAAATTGTATGTCACCTGTCCCTCTGGGCAGCGCTGGCACTGGGTCTGGCCCGTCAAAGCGTTAGCAAAGCCAGGAGAGCACGGGCGGCAGGCGCCGATCCCGTCAAGGCTGTAGCGACCAGCATCGCAGTCCTTGCAGGGCTTCAGCGGCTTTGTGTTGTCGCGCTCGCGTCCGGGTGCGCAAACATGGGTCTCACTGTTCATCAGATCCAGATCGAAGTAAACACTTTCCTCCGCAGCATAGTTTCTGGGAGGGACAAAACCTGCATGCAGGCCCTGTGCACAGTTACACAAACAAGCATGCACGCGTACATGTCTACGTACACCGGCTTCTGTCTGATGAATTATTCATATTTCCTTACATGCTTGCTTAGCGATTGCAGCCATGACTGTACCGTTTTGGAAGCAGCGTCGAACTCCCGCATTCCCAAGAGCGGAATGATCGCGTTACTTGAGACATCCTCAGCGACGCCATTCATGACTGTAAACGCCCACTCCGAGTACAGAGCTGAAGATGACTGCAGGTTGAAGCCGCTGTGGGTCTGTTGATTGATGATGGTAAAGGTGTCTGCGGGGTATATTCCACTGTTGATCAGGATGCGAATGGAATACGTGCGCGCGAACCTGCAAGTACATCGTGTCTGCGTGTGGAAAATGTAAAGTGTTTGAGAGTGTGCGGTTGTCCGCTCATTGCGCAGTGTATGTGACTGTGACGCTCATTGCGCAGTGTATGTGACTGTGACTCTAAAAATAAGTGACCAGCAAAGAACGGAGCGATGAAGGTCTGTGCAAATTGGGTACGTGTGTGTCTGTGTGTGTGTGTGCTGTCTGTCTCTGTGTTTGTCTCTGTGTTGTGCTGACACGTGTCACACGGGATCTAGCAGACGCAGTGCACACAGAAGAAAAAATATACCCGATGTCGCATGCACCGCTCGCCACCATGTGCACCGACTCGGTATGACCTCCCGAGAACACGATTCGCCCAAACATCTCGTTCACGTCGATGCCCTGCTTGAAGAACTCGTAGCGCTGCACATTCCAGCCTGCAAACGACTCGCTGTCTGTAGGACACACCGTCAGGTTCCGCTCCTTGGTGATCTGCGACAGGTTGTAGATATCGGTGTGGTTTCTCGTCAAGCGAAATATGACACCGCCTTGTCGCTTGTACGCGCGCCCGTCGTAGTAGCGCACCACTGTGGCGATAGCCTTGGCTTGATAACGATGCTTGTACTGCGCATACAAGCCCGAGTCCGTGAACGCAAACTGCACTGAGCCATTTTTGACAGCGACCGCCAGCTCTTCGAGACGCATCGACTTCATCTGGAAGAAGCATTTGAAGCGGTTCATGTACGTGTTCAGCGTTTCTTCGAAGGTTGGGGACCAGCGGTTGATCGTAAAGCTTGCCGAGACCTCTGCCTGCTGCACACCGACCGTCAGAGTGTTGTTGACGTACTTCGAGCATCCCTCGATCGGGTCGTAAAGGAGCCGATCCTGCTCAGGCAGGCACTGAAGCTCTCCGAAGTTGTAGGTCACCTGTCCCTCCGGGCAGCGCTGGCACTGGGTCTGGCCCGTCAAAGCGTTAGCAAAGCCAGGAGAGCACGGGCGGCAGGCGCCGATTCCGTCAAGGCTGTAGCGACCAGCATCGCAGTCCTTGCAGGGCTTCAGCGGCTTTGTGTTGTCGCGCTCGCGCCCAGGTGCGCAAACATGGGTTTCGTTGTTCATCAGATCCAGGTCGAAGTAAACATTCTCCTCCGCAGCGTAGTTCCTGGGAGGGACAAAGCCCGCATGCAGGCCCTGTGCAAATTTAAACAAACACGCATGCATGCGTACATTTCTAGATACAATCCTTTTTTCTTGGTCACTTCATAAGCATAAAGTATATTGAAAGTAGCATAGGACACGAATGAAAATTGAGTATGTTCTCTATACAACACAAGCATCACAAATACGCTTCCGCCAGTCGAAAAGTACAACACTTTTTCGAAAAGCTTGACTTCCGCCAGTCGAAAAGCTTGACATAATAATACAGACTTCGGGACCATTCTGCCTAGGAATTGGAATCTGGGCTCACTGTCAGTCAAAATATAAATGTTCATTACTCGATGAATTAAGATGATTTCATATATTTTACATATATTCTGCAGAATGAGCTTCTGTGTAGAATGAAATATGTGCCTTGCAGACTACCCGGAAGGTCTGTTTTGTCTGTCTTTATTTTGTTACATGCCTGCTTAGCAAATTCCAAGGATGGGTCAATACAGTCGTGGTTATACCGTCTTGGAAGCAGCGTCGAACTCCCGCATTCCCAAGAGCGGAATGATCGCGTTACTTGACACATCCTCAGGGACGCCGTTCATGACTGTAAACGCCCACTCCGAGTACAGAGCTGAAGATGACTGCAGGGTGAAGCCGTTGTGGAACTGTTCATTGATGATGGTAAAGGTATCTGCGGGGTATATTCCATTGTTGATCAAGATGCGAATGGAATACGTGCGCGCAAATCTGCAAGCACACCATGTCTGCGTGTTGGAGTTCTTTGGAGTGTGCGGGTGTCCGCTACTCGCGCAGCTTTGCGCAAAAGAAATGGCAAACTCTGAAAGTAAGTGATCAGCAACTAAATGAGAATTCATTATATGTATGTTTATGCGTGTATGCCTGGGTATGCATACCTGAGTGTGTGTGTGCGTGCCTTTGTGTGTGTGTGTGGGGGGGGGGGGGGGGTGTGCATGGTGCACAGAGAGAAAAAATATACCCCATGTCGCATGCACCGCTCGCCACCATGTGCACCGACTCGGTGTGACCTCCCGAGAACACGATTCGCCCAAACATCTCGTTCACGTCGATGCCCTGCTTGAAGAACTCGTAACGCTGCACATTCCAGCCTGCAAACGACTCGCTGTCTGTAGGACACACCGTCAGGTTCCGCTCCTTAGTGATCTGCGACAGGTTGAAGATATCGGTGTGATTTCTCGTCAAGCGAAATATGACACCGCCTTGTCGCTTGTAGGCGCGCCCGTCGTAGTAGCGCACCACTGTGGCGATAGCCTTGGCTTGATAACGATGCTTGTACTGCGCATACACGCCCGAGTCCGTGAACGCAAACTGCACTGAGCCATTTTTGACAGCGACCGCCAGCTCTTCGAGACGCATCGACTTCATCTGGAAGAAGCACTTGAAGCGGTTCATGTACGTGTTCAGCGTTTCTTCGAAGGTTGGGGACCAGCGGTTGATCGTAAAGCTCGCCAAGACCTCTGCCTGCTGCACACCGACCGTCAGAGTGTTGTTGACATAGTTCGAGCATCCCACGATCGGGTCGTAAAGGAGCCGATCCTGCTCAGGCAGGCACTGAAGCTCTCCAAAATTGTAGGAAACCTGACCCTCCGGGCAGCGCTGGCACTGGGTCTTGCCCGTCAAATTGTTAGCAAAGCCAGGAGAGCATGGGCGGCAGGCGCCGATTCCGTCAAGGCTGTAGCGACCAGCATCGCAGTCCTTGCAGGGCTTCAGCGGCTTTGTGTTGTCGCGCTCGCGTCCGGGTGCGCAAACATGGGTCTCACTGTTCATCAGATCCAGGTCGAAGTAAACATTCTCCTCCGCAGCATAGTTCCTGGGAGGGACAAAGCCTGCATGCAGGCCCTGTGCACAGTTACACCATCACACAAGCATGGTTACATGCCTTCGTGCAGCCGCATGTTTTGTCCTTAACATATTTATTATGTTGCATAAGTGTAGATGTTTATACAGAATGCCTTGCATTGCAAATTCGCAAGCACACTCATGGATATACCGTCTTGGAAGCAGCGTCGAACTCCCGCATTCCCAAGAGCGGAATGATCGCGTTGCTTGACACGTCCTCAGGGACGCCAATCATGACTGTAAACGCCCACTCCGAGTACAGAGCTGAAGATGACTGCAGGTTGAAGCCGCTGTGTAATTGCTCATTGATGATGGTAAAGGTGTTTGCAGGGTATATTCCATTGTTGATCAGGATGCGAATGGAATACGTGCGCGCAAACCTGCAAGCACACCACGTCTTTGTGTTGAAACTGTAAAGTGCGCAGGTGTTTGTGCGTCTCTCTGAAAATTAGTAACCAGCGATGAATCAAGCGATTTGTAAATGTGTGTGTGTATGTCTTGGCGTGTGTGAAAGGGGGGGGGGGGGGGGGGGGGGGGGTGTTTGTGTGTGTCTGCGTGCATGGCCGAGAAGGTGTCACATGGCTACCAGCAGTCGAGTACACACAGAGAAAAGATGTACCCGATGTCGCATGCACCGCTCGCCACCATGTGCACCGACTCGGTATGACCTCCCGAGAACACGATTCGCCCAAACACCTCGCTCACGTCGATGCCCTGCTTGAAAAACTCGTAACGCTGCACATTCCAGCCTGCAAACGACTCGCTGTCTGTAGGACACACCGTCAGGTTCCGCTCCTTAGTGATCTGCGACAGGTTGAAGATATCGGTGTGGTTTCTCGTCAAGCGAAATATGACGCCGCCTTGTCGCTTGTACGCGCGCCCGTCGTAGTAGCGCACCACTGTGGAAATAGCCTTGGCTTGATAACGATGCTTGTACTGCGCATACACGCCCGAGTCCGTGAACGCAAACTGCACTGAGCCATTTTTGACAGCGACCGCCAGCTCTTCGAGACGCATGGACTTCATCTGGAAGAAGCATTTGAAGCGGTTCATGTACGTGTTCAGCGTTTCTTCGAAAGTTGGGGACCAGCGGTTGATCGTAAAGTTCGCCGAGACCTCTACCTGCTGTACACCGACCGTCAGAGTGTTGTTGACATAGTTCGAGCATCCCACGATCGGGTCGTAAAGGAGCCTATCTCCTTCCGTCTGGCACTGCAGCTCTCCGAAGTTGTAGGTCACCTCTCCCTCCGGGCAGCGCTGGCACTGGGTCTTGCCTTTGTCTGGGTTGGCAAAGCCAGGAGAGCACAGGCGGCAGGCGCCGATTCCGTCAAAGCTGTAGCGACCAGCATCACACTCCTTGCAGGGCTTCAGCGGCTTTGTGTTGTCTCTCTCCCATCCAGGTTTGCAGGCGCTTGTAGCTGGATTCATGAGGTTCAATTGAAAGATGACGTTTTGTGACTTTGAGAAGTCGAAAGTGGTTTGGAAGCCCAGGTGCTTTCCCACAATCGCAGCGATGTCGTCGTCAAGAATGTGCAGAAGGGGGATCAGGATAAGCTTCGAGATTTCTTCCGGTACACCAGGCATGACTGCCAAGGGCCATTCGCTGTACAACGGCGTGGATACTTTGAGATGGAAGTTGCTGTAGTTCTGTTCGTTGATGATGGTAAAGTCGCTCAGCGTGTAGGTATTCTTACGGCTCATTTCTTCCAAGGTGTTGGTGCTGGCCATGCCCACGTCACATTCGCCATCCATCACCATGCGTACTGATTCTTCGTGGCTGTTTGAGAACTTGATGGTTTTGAACACGCTATTGAGATCGATCTCTTGGTTGAAAAAGCTAAACCATTGGATCTGGTAGCCCGTGAAAGAGTCTGCATTAACGGCGCAGAGCGTCAGGTCGCCATTTGCGCTGGCACTTGCGACCTGCTGCAGCGTCGTGAAGGTGTGATTCTTCGTACCACTTTTCTTGCGAAAGGTGACGCCACCCATCCGAGCAGTAGCGGAGCCTTGGTAATAACGCAGAACGGCGGCAATCGCCTCCATCTGGTAGCGGTACTTCATGATGTTATATAAGCCAGGATCCAGGAAACCAAAATGAATGGTCTTGTTCTCTACAGCTTTCGTAAAGTTGCCCCAGTTCAACACCTCCATGCGAGTGTAGCAGTCGTATCGATTCATGAACTTGTTAAGCGCATCTTCAAAGGTCGGCGCCCACTGCGCACGAACAGCGGCTGCATCCAACGTCTGCAGGACTCCGAAAACCAGCGTGTTGTTCTGGTAGTTAGCGCATGCCTCGACTTTCTCGTACGCAACCTCCTCATGTGGCACACATGCAAGGGATCCATCTTGGAAGGTTGAGTAGCCCTGAGCGCAGCGCAGGCACGAGGCTGCTCCCGGTTCACTGTTGTAATACCTAAACGCACACACGAGCGCACACGCGCAAACTGTAGCCAACATTTTGCCCCCGATTTCTTGCCACACACAATGACAGAATACGGGCTCACAAGACAAGGCGCAAACACGTAGTGACGAGGCAGAATTCAAGGCAACAGGGACGAACCTTGGTGGGCACAGGAGGCACGGAGTGACGTCATTGGGCGAGTAAGAGCCGGCAGGACACGGGTCGCACAGACGAAGGCCTGTTTGGCCTCGCTGATAACCTGGGGGACAGCGCCCATCACCGAAAAAGTTCAAGTGGTACTCCACCAAAGCGACCTGCAGCAACAAGCAGTCCACGTTCGTGCCTTCCCTTAAGTTCGCTTGCATGCATGTATTGAGCAAAGACCTCTGTGTAATCCTCAGGGAAGTCAAAGCCTGCATGATGGCCTGCGTAAAGCAACAGAAAGAGACCAATAAGTATTACCTTCAGGAGAGAGAGAGAGAGAGAGAGAGAGAGAGAGAGACAATAAGTATTACCTTCAGGAGAGAGAGAGAGAGATAGAGAGAGAGAGAGAATAATCACGTAGGAATATTCCAGGAAATAAGAAAAACACAGCAAGACGCTGCATTCACTGACTTGAAGCGTCAATGTCCTCTCTTAAGTTTAAGTCTCTCATTGTTCATGTCGCTTCGCTATCCGGGTGTGTGTCCTGACCGATAGCAGCGGCATCCGAGTGTTCATCCATGCCGATCAGACCCGCTTGGACCCGGGAAGCCAACTCAGCAGAAAGGTGAGGCAACGCAATCACACCCCACTGCAAGGCAGTACGAAACAAGGAAATTATATACATATATGAATATATATACACATAAAGACTGGGGGGACAAAACTTTACCTCGGGGTAAGGACGTGTGCTATTTCCTTGACCTGCAATCTCCTCCCCAATGATCGCCCAAGTATCGATTGGGATCCTCAGCCCGGAAACCTCACTGACAGAGTTGTTCACCCGCTCCAACACGCCCGTTTCCACAGTCCCCACGTGACAGCTGCCGTTCTTGACGCTCTCCAGCACCTCGTCGTGGCTGCTGCAGCGCGTGATGCCGCCAGTAAAGATGCCCTCAAGCCGCTTGCCGGTTCTCAACATGCTCTCCAGTTGCTGACAAAGGAACAGAAGGACGGATGCTTTGAAAGACTCTTGCAAATGTTCGAAATGTATTGAGATAGAAATGAAATGCAAATGAAAATCTCGATATAATCTAGGTGTGCTTTACTTGGATTTGAAAGCCCGAGAAAGAGTCGGTGGCCAGGGAGCACAGCATTTTACCCTGTAACACAGCGCAAACATAAGAGAATGAAATAAAAAGGAAAAATAAAACAAAATAACCGGTCATTTCCTGAAATGTTTGATTTGTTTAAACTGTGTTAGCTCACCGCAGTCTTGGTGGCATCGTTGAGGTCGCTCCAGCTCACCAAGTTTGTGTTACTATTCTTTTGGCGCACCTAGTCAGAACCAAACACACGTAGGAATAAGAGGACATGATATGCATACACAGGTTTTCACATAAATAAATATCCTCCCAGCAAACCGTTGCTATAGCTTCATTCTGCGCTTAAGACACAACTCGCGTTCTGAGTCGCTGCGGCCCACCACCACGACATGCCAACACATGCAAGAAAAATTTAACAGCCACTGCCATCAGCCAGCTTCCTAGTACAGATTCGCCAGGGCGCTTGCCACGAACCAAACTCCCGCTTGTCAAGTCCATCCTGCACACGCATCTGCCCAGGCACCTCTCAAGCCCAGTCTGACACGAACGAGAGGTAAAACTGTATGCCTTCCACCAGCCCAGCCCAGCTGCAGCAAAAGAGAGCAAGCGCCATCTGTCCATGCCCCCCAGCCTGCGCAAACAACCTGACTCGCTTACAATTATTTGTCTGTTGCAGCCATGTAAAATGTAATGATTACAAAAAACATTAAGAACAGCAACAGCAACAGTTGCAGCAGCAACAAAAACAGCACCGAAGTTGGCACTGTGCATACATGCAGCTACATCTACTATGTTTATGCCCTAGGAGGTGACCAGCACGCCCGCTAGGTAGCTTGACACTACCCCCAAGTGCAAATCCCGAATGGTAGCCAACACGCTGATGTCAGGGTACAGGCGATGGAAGCCAGCCACAATGCCTAAATGCACCAACAGCCACAACACCAAAAGCTTACAGAAACTTGTACAAGGAGCACGATCACAAATACTGCTCTCTCTCTCTCTCTCTCTCTCTCTCTCTCTGTGCGTGTGTATAAGTCCGGCGGGGGGTGGGTGGGTGGGGGGGGGGGGGGGGGGTTGAAGCTTGCCTGGGCTGACAAAAGCAACGTCCACTGATGCCTGATCTGGGTTCGTCAGGGAATTCGTTAATTCCTTCACACCGAAAGCACAAAACGAATTGTACGCACGATACGAATATGTGTGTGGGCATCGGTTGAAACAGCGAGTGGCAGACCGTTTGCATCTGAGCATGAGAATAAGGCACCATTTCCACCCCGCCTTGGCAGCCATAGCGCTTCATGAAGTTCGACAGCTACCGCAGACAAAGAACTTTTCATTCATTCTGGCGATATTCAGTGCATGTGTCTGCGTGCGTAGAGGTGTGTAAGGGGAGCGGGCGGGGGGGGGGGGGGGGGGGGGGGTGAGATTGCAGTGTGCGATGCGTGTCTACTGGTGGAGTATTCGGTGCGCGTGAATGATAGTAATGATAGACTTACATATTGTCCAAACGTTGCATTGAGAGTTTGGACAGTCAATGCAGCTGAGACTTCATACTTGACGCCCAGCTTCAGCGCCCTCCCATTCAGACTTGAGCATTGAGCCAGAGACGAGGAACCAGAAAGGTGGTTGGCTGATATCGACGCCAGTGCGACGACAAGACACCAAAAAACTGCCATTTGACAGCACTTGAAACTTGTGAAAGAATTTTCACGTATCTAAGCAGGCAAACAGTGCATCATGTGGGAGTCGTGTGCGCCCCCCCCTTACATACCTGTGCGCCCCCCCCTTACATACCTACCTAACCCCCCCCCCCCCCCCCCACTTATTATTTTTTTGTCATTTGGTTTCTGCTGAATGCATGTTTGTCTTGTTTGTTTCTCTGTCGCTTTTGTTTGTTTCATGGAGGGAAGGAGGAATATTGAAAATGATATTCCGAGAAGAAAGCTTGGTCAGATTCCAAATACTTTCAAAAGCATAGCAACCTTGCAACACCGCATAATGTGAGACAACAAGCAGTCGCACTTGAGACAACAAGCAGTCGCACTTCATTTATGCTAGGATTAACTATTATGAATGTTTTGGTTGTGGGTTCTTCCCCCAAAAACCACGAGGGTTGTGGACTCTTTGCTCTCATAAAAATGTGGCGGCCAGTGGCTGGTTTCAGATGTGTTTATTGCGGAGGTGTTTTTTTTGGGTCGGGCCCAAGCGGTTTCGCCAACACGTGGTCAACGCGTGGACATTGTGCCGTCGGGTACGTGATAGTGGGTGCTGGTCCGTTTATAGACAACGGCAAAGTTTCCAAAAGTGACGCACTTTTCCCACCAGTGACGCAATTTTTCAGAGCCCTTCCTCAAAAAAATGCGGCCGTCAGTGGCGCAAACATTTCTTGGATGTATATTGGGACCCAAGTCAGAAAATACTCACTCAGTCTTGTACCCCTTGTGGAAAATTTGCCTTTTCCTTTAAGAAAATGACCACGAGGGTTGTGAACCTCCAAGGAAAAAAAGCAAGGAGAAAAAGCTTTCAGGCTAGCTTTCTCTGTCATGATGCCGTGATGCCGTGATGCTTTTGAAAGTGTTTGGAATCTCAAGCTTCTTCTCGGAATAGCATCGGCTTTAATTTCACCCTTTCCTCCAGAAACAAACAAAACAAGAACAAACATAAACAAACACGCAAACAAAACAAAACGAAACCACCACAAAAATTTGTTGGGGGGGGGGGGATGCAAAGATCCCCACAAGACTCCCACATGATGCACTGTTTGGCTGTTAGGTACGTGAACATTCTTTCACGAGTGTCAAGTGCTGCAAATGGCAGTTTTTTGGTGTCTTGTTATCGCACTGGCGTCGATATCAGCCAACCACCTTTCTGGTTCCTCGTCTCTGGCTCAATGCTCAAGTCTAAATGGGAGGGCGTTGAAGCTGGGCGTCAAGTATGAAGTCTCAGCTGCATTGACTGTCCAAACTCTCAATGCAACTTTTGGACAATATGTAAGTCTACCATTCAATACATACTAGATACTCCACTAATAAACACGCATCGCACAAAGGAAGAAGGTAGAAGAAAGTAGCAGGAGAGAGGAAAGAGGAAAAGGAAGAGGAATGAAAAACAAGTCATCACTTCACTGCTTTGTTATTATCACGTGCCAAATAACCAACCCAATCAGCACACACACACACACACACAACGTATGGCCACGACACACACCGTATGGCCACGAAATCCTCTTCACGCGCTCGCTCGCAGCCAACACGACAGATTCTTTCGTTCTCTGTCTGTGGTAGCTGTCGAACTTCATGAAGCGCTATGGCTGCCAAGGCGGGGTGGAAATGGTGCCTTATTCTCATTCCCAGATGCAAACGGTCTGCCAATCGCTGTTTCAAACAATGCCCGCACATCCATATCATGCGTAAGATTTCGTTTTGTGATTTGTGTGTGTGTGTGTGCGAAGAAATTAACGATTTCCCTGACGAACCCAGATCAGGCATCAGTGGACGTTGCTTTTGTCAGCCCAGGCAAGCTCCCCCCCCCCCCCAAACACACGCACACACACACACACAAAGACACAGAGAGAGAGAGAGACTCGCACACGGCCCTCACCAACGTAGAAAGAGAGAAGAGAGGGGGGGGGGGGGGGGAGAGAGAGAGCGTTGTGATCGTGCTCCTTGTACGATGTAGAGAGAGAGAGAGAGCGTTGTGATCGTGCTCCTTGTACGATGTTCTGTAAGCTTTTGGTGGCTCTTGGCCGTTTCAGGCATTGTGGCTGGCTTCCATCGCCTGTACCCTGACATCAGCGTGTTGGCTACCATTCGGGATTTGCACTTGGGGGTAGTGTCAACCTACCTAGCGGGCGTGCTGGTAACCTCCCACGGCAATAAACACTGCATGCACAGTGCCAACTTCGGTGCTGTTTTTGTTGCTGCTGCTGCTGTTGCTGCCCTTAATGTTTTGGTAATCGTTACATTTCAACAGATAACTATTGTGGTAAGCGAGTCAGGTTATTTGCGCAGGCTGAGGGGCATGGGCAGGTGGCGCTTGCTCTCTTTTGCTGCAGTTGGGCTGGGATGGGGAAGGCATGCAGTTCTCGCTCCTCTCGTTCGTTCAGACTGGGGTTGAGAGGTGCATGGGTAGATAAGTGTGCAAGGATGGACTGACTGACGAGCGGGAGCTTGGATCGTGGCAAGCGCCCTGGCGAATCTGTACTAGAAAGCTTGGCTAGTGGCAGTGGCTGTTACAGTTTTCTTGCATGTGTTGGCATGTCGTGGTGGTGGGCCGCAGTGACTCAGAACGCGAGTTGTGTCTTAAGCGCAGAATGAAGCTATAGCAACGGTTTGCTGGGAGGATATTTATTTATGTGGAAACCTGTGTATGCATATCATGTCCTCTTATTCCTACGTGTGTTTGGTTCTGACTAGGTGCGCCAAAAGAATAGTAACACAAACTTGGTGAGCTGGAGCGACCTCAACGATGCCACCAAGACTGCGGTGAGCTAACACAGTTTAAACAAATCAAACATTTCAGGAAATGACCGGTCATTTTGTTTTATTTTTCCTTTTTATTTCATTCTCTTATGTTTGCGCTGTGTTACAGGGTAAAATGCTGTGCTCCCTGGCCACCGACTCTTTCTCGGGCTTTCAAATCCAAGTAAAGCACACCTAGATTATATCGAGATTTTCATTTGCATTTCATTTCTATCTCAATACATTTCGAACATTTGCAAGAGTCTTTCAAAGCATCCGTCCTTCTGTTCCTTTGTCAGCAACTGGAGAGCATGTTGAGAACCGGCAAGCGGCTTGAGGGCATCTTTACTGGCGGCATCACGCGCTGCAGCAGCCACGACGAGGTGCTGGAGAGCGTCAAGAACGGCAGCTGTCACGTGGGGACTGTGGAAACGGGCGTGTTGGAGCGGGTGAACAACTCTGTCAGTGAGGTTTCCGGGCTGAGGATCCCAATCGATACTTGGGCGATCATTGGGGAGGAGATTGCAGGTCAAGGAAATAGCACACGTCCTTACCCCGAGGTAAAGTTTTGTCCCCCCAGTCTTTATGTGTATATATATTCATATATGTATATAATTTCCTTGTTTCGTACTGCCTTGCAGTGGGGTGTGATTGCGTTGCCTCACCTTTCTGCTGAGTTGGCTTCCCGGGTCCAAGCGGGTCTGATCGGCATGGATGAACACTCGGATGCCGCTGCTATCGGTCAGGACACACACCCGGATAGCGAAGCGACATGAACAATGAGAGACTTAAACTTAAGAGAGGACATTGACGCTTCAAGTCAGTGAATGCAGCGTCTTGCTGTGTTTTTCTTATTTCCTGGAATATTCCTACGTGATTATTCTCTCTCTCTCTCTCTCTCTCTCTCTCTCTCTCTCTCCTGAAGGTAATACTTATTGTCTCTCTCTCTCTCTCTCTCTCTCTCTCTCTCTCCTGAAGGTAATACTTATTGGTCTCTTTCTGTTGCTTTACGCAGGCCATCATGCAGGCTTTGACTTCCCTGAGGATTACACAGAGGTCTTTGCTCAATACATGCATGCAAGCGAACTTAAGGGAAGGCACGAACGTGGACTGCTTGTTGCTGCAGGTCGCTTTGGTGGAGTACCACTTGAACTTTTTCGGTGATGGGCGCTGTCCCCCAGGTTATCAGCGAGGCCAAACAGGCCTTCGTCTGTGCGACCCGTGTCCTGCCGGCTCTTACTCGCCCAATGACGTCACTCCGTGCCTCCTGTGCCCACCAAGGTTCGTCCCTGTTGCCTTGAATTCTGCCTCGTCACTACGTGTTTGCGCCTTGTCTTGTGAGCCCGTATTCTGTCATGTGTGTGGCAAGAAATCGGGGGCAAAATGTTGGCTACAGTTTGCGCGTGTGCGCTCGTGTGTGCGTTTAGGTATTACAACAGTGAACCGGGAGCAGCCTCGTGCCTGCGCTGCGCTCAGGGCTACTCAACCTTCCAAGATGGATCCCTTGCATGTGTGCCACACGAGGAGGTTGCGTACGAGAAAGTCGAGGCATGCGCTAACTACCAGAACAACACGCTGGTTTTCGGAGTCCTGCAGACGTTGGATGCAGCCGCTGTTCGTGCGCAGTGGGCGCCGACCTTTGAAGATGCGCTTAACAAGTTCATGAATCGATACGACTGCTACACTCGCATGGAGGTGTTGAACTGGGGCAACTTTACGAAAGCTGTAGAGAACAAGACCATTCATTTTGGTTTCCTGGATCCTGGCTTATATAACATCATGAAGTACCGCTACCAGATGGAGGCGATTGCCGCCGTTCTGCGTTATTACCAAGGCTCCGCTACTGCTCGGATGGGTGGCGTCACCTTTCGCAAGAAAAGTGGTACGAAGAATCACACCTTCACGACGCTGCAGCAGGTCGCAAGTGCCAGCGCAAATGGCGACCTGACGCTCTGCGCCGTTAATGCAGACTCTTTCACGGGCTACCAGATCCAATGGTTTAGCTTTTTCAACCAAGAGATCGATCTCAATAGCGTGTTCAAAACCATCAAGTTCTCAAACAGCCACGAAGAATCAGTACGCATGGTGATGGATGGCGAATGTGACGTGGGCATGGCCAGCACCAACACCTTGGAAGAAATGAGCCGTAAGAATACCTACACGCTGAGCGACTTTACCATCATCAACGAACAGAACTACAGCAACTTCCATCTCAAAGTATCCACGCCGTTGTACAGCGAATGGCCCTTGGCAGTCATGCCTGGTGTACCGGAAGAAATCTCGAAGCTTATCCTGATCCCCCTTCTGCACATTCTTGACGACGACATCGCTGCGATTGTGGGAAAGCACCTGGGCTTCCAAACCACTTTCGACTTCTCAAAGTCACAAAACGTCATCTTTCAATTGAACCTCATGAATCCAGCTACAAGCGCCTGCAAACCTGGATGGGAGAGAGACAACACAAAGCCGCTGAAGCCCTGCAAGGAGTGTGATGCTGGTCGCTACAGCTTTGACGGAATCGGCGCCTGCCGCCTGTGCTCTCCTGGCTTTGCCAACCCAGACAAAGGCAAGACCCAGTGCCAGCGCTGCCCGGAGGGAGAGGTGACCTACAACTTCGGAGAGCTGCAGTGCCAGACGGAAGGAGATAGGCTCCTTTACGACCCGATCGTGGGATGCTCGGACTATGTCAACAACACTCTGACGGTCGGTGTACAGCAGGTAGAGGTCTCGGCGAGCTTTACGATCAACCGCTGGTCCCCAACTTTCGAAGAAACGCTGAACACGTACATGAACCGCTTCAAATGCTTCTTCCAGATGAAGTCCATGCGTCTCGAAGAGCTGGCGGTCGCTGTCAAAAATGGCTCAGTGCAGTTTGCGTTCACGGACTCGGGCGTGTATGCGCAGTACAAGCATCGTTATCAAGCCAAGGCTATCGCCACAGTGGTGCGCTACTACGACGGGCGCGCGTACAAGCGACAAGGCGGCGTCATATTTCGCTTGACGAGAAACCACACCGATATCTTCAACCTGTCGCAGATCACTAAGAAGCGGAACCTGACGGTGTGTCCTACAGACAGCGAGTCGTTTGCAGGCTGGAATGTGCAGCGTTACGAGTTTTTCAAGCAGGGCATCGACGTGAGCGAGGTGTTTGGGCGAATCGTGTTCTCGGGAGGTCATACCGAGTCGGTGCACATGGTGGCGAGCGGTGCATGCGACATCGGGTACATCTTTTCTCTGTGTGTACTCGACTGCTGGTAGCCATGTGACACATTCTCGGCCATGCACGCAGACACACACAAACACCCCCCCCCCCCCCCCCCTTTCACACACGCCAAGACATACACACACACATTTACAAATCGCTTGATTCATCGCTGGTTACTAATTTTCAGAGAGACGCACAAACACCTGCGCACTTTACAGTTTCAACACAAAGACGTGGTGTGCTTGCAGGTTTGCGCGCACGTATTCCATTCGCATCCTGATCAACAATGGAATATACCCTGCAAACACCTTTACCATCATCAATGAGCAATTACACAGCGGCTTCAACCTGCAGTCATCTTCAGCTCTGTACTCGGAGTGGGCGTTTACAGTCATGAATGGCGTCCCTGAGGACGTGTCAAGTAACGCGATCATTCCGCTCTTGGGAATGCGGGAGTTCGACGCTGCTTCCAAGACGGTATATCCATGAGTGTGCTTGCGAATTTGCAATGCGATGCATACTGTATAAACATCTACACTTATGCGACATAATAAATATGTTAAGGACAAAAAGTGCGGCTGCACAAAGACATGTAAGCATGCTTGTGTGATGGTGTAACTGTGCACAGGGCCTGCATGCGGGCTTTGTCCCTCCCAGGAACTACGCTGCGGAGGAGAATGTTTACTTCGACCTGGATCTGATGAACAGTGAGACCCATGTTTGCGCACCCGGACGCGAGCGCGACAACACAAAGCCGCTGAAGCCCTGCAAGGACTGCGATGCTGGTCGCTACAGCCTTGACGGAATCGGCGCCTGCCGCCCATGCTCTCCTGGCTTTGCTAACAATTTGACGGGCAAGACCCAGTGCCAGCGCTGCCCGGAGGGACAGGTTTCCTACAATTTCGGAGAGCTGCAGTGCCAGCCGGAGGAGGATCGGCTGCTTTACGACCCGATCGTGGGATGCTCGAACTATGTCAACAACACTCTGACGGTCGGTGTGCAGCAGGCAGAGGTCTTGGCGAGCTTTACGATCAACCGCTGGTCCCCAACCTTCGAAGAAACACTGAACACGTACATGAACCGCTTCAAGTGCTTCTTCTTGATGAAGTCCATGCGTCTCGAAGAGCTGGCGGTCGCTGTCAAAAATGGCTCAGTGCAGTTTGCGTTCACGGACTCGGGCGTGTATGCGCAGTACAAGCATCGTTATCAAGCCAAGGCTATCGCCACAGTGGTGCGCTACTACGACGGGCGCGCGTACAAGCGACAAGGCGGCGTCATATTTCGCTTGACGAGAAACCACACCGATATCTTCAACCTGTCGCAGATCACTAAGGATCGGAACCTGACGGTGTGTCCTACAGACAGCGAGTCGTTTGCAGGCTGGAATGTGCAGCGCTACGAGTTCTTCAAGCAGGGCATCGACGTGAACGAGGTGTTTGGGCGAATCGTGTTCTCGGGAGGTCACACCGAGTCGGTGCACATGGTGGCGAGCGGTGCATGCGACATGGGGTATATCTTTTCTCTGTGTGCACTGCGTTTGCTACATCCCGTGTGACACATGCTGCCATGCACGACACACACACACGCCAAGACATACATACACACACACCAAGACATGCATACACACGCACACACACAACACTCTTACGAATCGCTCAATTCATTGCTGGTTACTTATCTTCAGAGACACACAAATACCTGCGCACTTTACAGTTTCAACACAAAGATATGGTGTGTTTGCAGGTTTGCGCGCACGTATTCCATTCGCATCCTGATCAACAATGGAATATACCCTGCAAACACCTTTACCATCATCAATGAGCAATCACACAGCGGCTTCAACCTGCAGTCATCTTCAGCTCTGTACTCGGAGTGGGCGTTTACAGTCATGAATGGCGTCCCTGAGGACGTGTCAAGTAACGCGATCATTCCGCTCTTGGGAATGCGGGAGTTCGACGCTGCTTCCAAGACGGTATATCCATGAGTGTGCTTGCGAATTTGCAATGCGATGCATACTGTATAAACATCTACACTTATGCGACATAATAAATATGTTAAGGACAAAAAGTGCGGCTGCACAAAGACATGTAAGCATGCTTGTGTGATGGTGTAACTGTGCACAGGGCCTGCATGCGGGCTTTGTCCCTCCCAGGAACTACGCTGCGGAGGAGAATGTTTACTTCGACCTGGATCTGATGAACAGTGAGACCCATGTTTGCGCACCCGGACGCGAGCGCGACAACACAAAGCCGCTGAAGCCCTGCAAGGACTGCGATGCTGGTCGCTACAGCCTTGACGGAATCGGCGCCTGCCGCCCATGCTCTCCTGGCTTTGCTAACAATTTGACGGGCAAGACCCAGTGCCAGCGCTGCCCGGAGGGACAGGTTTCCTACAATTTCGGAGAGCTGCAGTGCCAGCCGGAGGAGGATCGGCTGCTTTACGACCCGATCGTGGGATGCTCGAACTATGTCAACAACACTCTGACGGTCGGTGTGCAGCAGGCAGAGGTCTTGGCGAGCTTTACGATCAACCGCTGGTCCCCAACCTTCGAAGAAACACTGAACACGTACATGAACCGCTTCAAGTGCTTCTTCTTGATGAAGTCCATGCGTCTCGAAGAGCTGGCGGTCGCTGTCAAAAATGGCTCAGTGCAGTTTGCGTTCACGGACTCAGGCGTGTATGCGCAGTACAAGCATCGTTATCAAGCCAAGGCTGTCGCCACAGTGGTGCGCTACTACGACGGGCGCGCCTACAAGCGACAAGGCGGCGTCATATTTCGCTTGACGAGAAACCACACCGATATCTACAACCTGTCGCAGATCACAAAGGATCGGAACCTGACGGTGTGTCCTACAGACAGCGAGTCGTTTGCAGGCTGGAATGTGCAGCGCTACGAGTTCTTCAAGCAGGGCATCGACGTGAACGAGGTGTTTGGGCGAATCGTGTTCTCGGGAGGTCACACCGAGTCGGTGCACATGGTGGCGAGCGGTGCATGCGACTTGGGGTATATCTTTCTCTGTGTGCACTGCGTTTGCTACATCCCGTGTGAAACGTGCTCAGCAGAACACAGAGACAGACAGCACACACACAAACACACACACACACACAAATGCACAGACCTTCATCGCTCCGTTTTGCTGGTCATTTATGTTCAGAGCAAACTCGTTCAAATATACTGCGCAATCAGCGGACAACAGCACTTTCCCAAACACTTTACATTTTCCTCACGCAGATATGGTGTGCTTGCAGGTTCGCGCGCACGTATTCCATTCGTATCCTGATCAACAATGGAATATACCCCGCAGACACCTTTACTATCATCAATCAACAGACCCACAGCGGCTTCAACCTGCAGTCATCTTCAGCTCTGTACTCGGAGTGGGCGTTTACAGTCATGAATGGCGTCCCTGAGGATGTGTCAAGTAACGCGATCATTCCGCTCTTGGGAATGCGGGAGTTCGACGCTGCTTCCAAGACGGTAATACTATATCCATGATTTTGTTGGTACTAAGCAGGCTTGTAACGAAATATGCAACATGCAATGGACAGAAAAAGCGTCTGTACGTTGCCAAGTAAAAATGCATGCGTGTTTGTGTAACGTGCACAGGGCCTGCATGCGGGCTTTGTCCCTCCCAGGAACTACGCTGCGGAGGAGAATGTTTACTTCGACCTGGATCTGATGAACAGTGAGACCCATGTTTGCGCACCCGGACGCGAGCGCGACAACACAAAGCCGCTGAAGCCCTGCAAGGACTGCGATGCTGGTCGCTACAGCCTTGACGGAATCAGCGCCTGCCGCCCATGCTCTCCTGGTTTTGCCAACCCAGACAAAGGCAAGACCCAGTGCCAGCGCTGCCCGGAGGGACAGGTGACCTACAATTTCGGAGAGTTACAGTGCCTGCCGGAGCAGGATCGGCTGCTTTACGACCCGATCGTGGGATGCTCGACCTATGTCAACAACACTCTGACAGTCGGTGTGCAGCAGGTAGAGGTCTCGGCGAGCTTTACGATCAACCGCTGGTCCCCAACCTTCGAAGAAACGCTGAACGCGTACATGAACCGCTTCAAGTGCTTCTTCCAGATGAAGTCCATGCGTCTCGAAGAGCTTGCGGTCGCTGTCAAAAATGGCTCAGTGCAGTTTGCGTTCACGGACTCGGGCGTGTATGCGCAGTACAAGCATCGTTATCAAGCCAAGGCTGTCGCCACAGTGGTGCGCTACTACGACGGGCGCGCCTATAAGCGACAAGGCGGCGTCATATTTCGCTTGACGAGAAACCACACCGATATCTTCAACCTGTCGCAGATCACCAAGGAGCGGAACCTGACGGTGTGTCCTACAGACAGCGAGTCGTTTGCGGGCTGGAATGTGCAGCGTTACGAGTTCTTCAAGCAGGGCATCGACGTGAACGAGGTGTTTGGGCGAATCGTGTTCTCGGGAGGTCACACCGAGTCGGTGCACATGGTGGCGAGCGGTGCATGCGACATGGGGTATATTTTTTTTGGCTGTGCACCATGCACACACTCACGCACGCATACCCACAGGCATACACGCAGACACATGCTCGGCTATGCACGCAGACGCACGCACTCACTCACTCACACACACACCAAACACACACACACACACAGCAAGAGAGAGAGAGAGAGAGACGAATCTCTCCTATCATGGACCATCGGTTACCTGTCATTCAACGTCGCTCGCGCATTCCCATAAATTGCTTGCACAAAGCTGGGAAAGAAGCGAACACCCACACACTCGCAAACACTTTACATTTTCAACACAAAGATATGGTGTGCTTGCAGGTTTGCGCGCACGTATTCCATTCGCATCCTGATCAACAATGGAATATACTCCGCAGACACCTTTACCATCATCAATCAACAGACCCACAGCGGCTTCAACCTGCAGTCATCTTCAGCTCTGTACTCGGAGTGGGCGTTTACAGTCATGAATGGCGTCCCTGAGGATGTGTCAAGTAACGCGATCATTCCGCTCTTGGGAATGCGGGAGTTCGACGCTGCTTCCAAGACGGTATATCCACGACTATATTCACTTATTTTGTTGATGAAGGACGCATGTAACGAATTAGGCAACCTGCAGCAGACAGAAAATGCGGCTGCACGAAGGAATGTAAGCATACCTGCGTGTTGGTGTAACTGTGCACAGGGCCTGCATGCAGGCTTTGTCCCTCCCAGGAACTACGCTGCGGAGGAGAATGTTTACTTCGACCTGGATCTGATGAACAGTGAGACCCATGTTTGCGCACCCGGACGCGAGCGCGACAACACAAAGCCGCTGAAGCCCTGCAAGGACTGCGATGCTGGTCGCTACAGCGTTGACGGAATCGGCGCCTGCCGCCCATGCTCTCCTGGCTTTGCCAACGCTTTAACAGGCCAAACCCAGTGCCAGCGCTGCCCGGAGGGACAGGTGACCTACAACTTCGGAGAGCTGCAGTGTGAGCCGGAGCAGGATCGGCTCCTTTACGACCCGATCGTGGGATGCTCGAACTACGTCAACAACACTCTGACGGTCGGTGTGCAGCAGGCAGAGGTCTCGGCGAACTTTACGATCAACCGCTGGTCCCCAACTTTCGAGGAGACGCTCAACACGTACATGAACCGCTTCAAGTGCTTCTTTCAGATGAAGTCGATGCGGCTCGAAGAGCTGGGGGTCGCTGTCAAGAATGGCGCAGTGCAGTTTGCGTTCACGGACTCGGGCGTGTATGCGCAGTACAATCAACGATACCAAGCTAAAGCTCTTGCAACAGTGGTGCGCTACTACGACGGGCGCGCCTATAAGCGACAAGGCGGCGTCATATTTCGCTTGACCAACAAGCACACCGATATCTACAACCTGTCGCAGATCATCAAGGAGCGGAACCTGACGGTGTGTCCTACAGACAGCGAGTCGTTTGCGGGCTGGAATGTGCAGCGTTACGAGTTCTTCAAGCAGGGCATCGACGTGAACGAGGTGTTTGGGCGAATCGTGTTCTCGGGAGGTCACACCGAGTCGGTGCACATGGTGGCGAGCGGTGCATGCGACATCGGGTACATTTTTCTCCCGCTGTGCACAATACACAAACATGCCTACACACACAACACACACACACACAGACACACACACACACACACACACACACACACACATGAACCCTCCATTCTGTTGTGGTCATCTATTTTGCAGAGTCACTCACACATTCCCTCACGCTGTCTCGCGCACAACTTCGCAGGCAGCAGGATTCGCACACTCTCAAACACTTTACATTTTCAACACGCAGATATGGTGTGTTTGCAGGTTCGCGCGCACGTATTCCATTCGCATCCTGATCAACAATGGAATGTACCCTGCAGAAACCTTTACTATCATCAATGCACAGACCCACAGCGGCTTCAACCTGCAGTCATCTTCAGCTCTGTACTCGGAGTGGGCGTTTACAGTCATGAATGACGTCCCTGAGGATGTGTCAAGTAACGCGATCATTCCGCTCTTGGGAATGCGCGAGAAGGACGCTGCTTCCAAGACGGTACACATGTGCTCTGCGTAGTCTTCTGTAGATACGATATGAAAGTCGCTTTTTAAACTTGGGAATTCGAATTTAGTGTGTCGGTCTCAGAAACGATCAGGATCCGGCTGCATATCGATCCTTTGAGAATAGATTTTATGTTTCAAGCAACTGTCGCCTTGCGAAAGTATGCTTTGGTTTTGCTCGTTTGCTAGGGCCTTCATGCAGGCTTTGTTCCTGCCAGAGACTATTCAGCCGAGTTCAACGTTTGCTACCAACTAAACCTCATGGACCCTGTCGCAGGCGATTGCGCCCCGGGTTCTCAGCGCGACTATTCGCAGCCATTGAAGCCTTGTGTTGCGTGCCCGGTTGGTCGGGAAGGCCGGGACGATTTGGAATGCCTCGCTTGTGCTCCAGGGTTTTACGGCGACAAGCGAGGCCTTGTAGAATGCAAACGCTGCCCTCTCGGCTTCACGTCGCGCTCTTATGGCGAAACCAGCTGCATCGAGATGAAAGACACTCTCAAATACAAACCGATCGAAGAATGCGCAAAGTTCGACGATAAGACTCTCAAGGTCGGGGTGGTGTGGGAAGCAAGTCTCGAACTGGCAGTATCACGCTGGCAGGTAAAACGCATTCTTGCTTAGTTTATTATCCAGCTATGCTCATTCTGCCTGCCTTTTTGTATCGCATGTCTCTCTTCTGTTTTCCTTTCAACTTGTCATTTACTTGTGTCTAGCATAGCTCTTATATTCTACTTATACATCCATCATCGGTTGATCTTGATCTCGATCCAACCAAGACACACGCATCATATGTGTATGCCTTTGTATTTACGCAGCCCACCTTCGAAGGAGTGCTCAATGAATATTTCAACCGTTATCAATGCTTCTTCAAAATGGTGCCACTTTCGCATGCACAAACAGACCAAGCAGTCAAGAAGAAGGAGGTGGACTTTTTGTTCGCCAACTCAGGAACATTTGTCGAGTATTCACACTCGGACGGCCTTTGGGTGCTGGCATCGGTCCTTCGGATCTTCAACGGGATCATGTCTCCTTACTATGGAGGAGTGATGTTCCAGCGCACGGACCCGAATGCCACTGAGGTCGTGACGCTGGCGGGCTTAGCTGCGATGTCGCCCAAGTTAGTTGCCTGCCCACCCTCCCGGGATTCCTTCGTCGGCTACCAGGCACAGAAGTACGAGTTCTTCAAACTGGGGCTGAAAGCGGAGGAAGCCTTCAGCGAGATCGTGTACTCGGGCAGCTTTGACGAATCTGTCAAGATGGTGGCTAATGGCTCATGCGATGTCGGCATGGTCCGCACGGAGACTTTGGAACGACTGGTGCGAGATAGTGTTTACAAGGTCGCCCTCGTGCTCCATTTGTTTCTGAATATGAACTGTTGTTTATTATTACTATTATCATTATTATTATTATTATTATTATTATTATTATTATTATTATTATTATTATTATTATTATTGGACACCGTGATAGCCCAGTGGTCAAGTTCTACCATCTGGGCCCTGTCGCCAGTTCGATTCCCGTCGGTGCCACCAGTATTTTCATTGAACATACCAGTCTATTTCTGGACCAGTATTTTCATTGAACATACCGGCCCGTCTGGAAGTGTTGGAACTGCCCTTGCGGGGGTGTCATTAGAGCTTATCGTCAATTCTTCGTACTCCCCTCACGGGTGAGACGATGGAGGCGCATGTGCAGATTTGCATCAGCCATTGACAGAGAAGCACTATTATTATTATTATTATTATTATTATTATTATTATTATTATTATTATTATTATTGTGATAATTATTGTTGTTGTTGCTGCTGTTGTGCTTATCGTCAAATTTTCGCGTCTACACTTTCATTTCTTCTATGCTCCTTGGTGAGATAAGACCATTTCATTTTTTCTTGCGACAGGCTGAGGACTTCTCTATCATCAACGCGCGGACCTACGATGATTTCTTCCAACTGGTTTCTACCGACCTTTATCCGGAATGGCCGTTAGCGGCGCTTCCTCATGTGCCCAAGGCGATCACGGATGTCGTCTCGACCCCATTGCTTGCTTTGAGGGTCCTTTCTCCACACTCTCTGCGTCTCTCAGCCTAATCGTCTGCACCTTCTGGTATTATGTGGCACTTGTTTGTTTCCATATGTGTGCCTTGTTTGCAATTTGACTTGCTGCTCTCGGTACAAGTCAGATTAACAGCAGCATTTGCTGGTTTGTAGGAATGGGACGAAGCTTCCATCAAAGGCGCACATGCGGGCTTTACCACCTCCTTTTCGTACGATTCAGTGGCCGAGGTGCGGTATCAGCTCGCGTTGGAGGAAGGTGCAACTTGTGGACCGGGTGCGTACCGTGACATGTCCACCCCGATGCAGCGTTGCGAAAAGTGCAAACCTGGGGAAATCAGCAAGACAGGTCACCAGGCATTCGCAGCAGCAGCTGATTGTAAGAGTTAGTACATGCCTGAGCTGTCTTTTCTCGGTGTGTGTGTGTGTGTGTGTGTGTTTAATACTATGAGTGTATGGTGTACATTTGGTCCCATAGATGTGCGTTGAAGAAGTATCCCAGTTTTGAAAACGCATGTGTTATGCGTTCGCGTTCTGACAGGGATTGGCCTGTGCGTACCGTGTCCCGAAGGGTGGATTTCACCAAAGGCAGGCGGTTCTGAATGTTCAGCCTGTCCCTTTGGCTTCTACACGAGTGGTCATGGCTCCGCAGTATGCAGCGAGTACTCAGTCACCTTGTCCCTTAGCCCAGGTGCGCAGTACGCGGTATGGGCGATAGTAGCAGTGCTGGGCCTGTTCTGCCTCAGTGTGTTTCTGTTGGTCATCGTGCACCGCAACACCAAACTGATGAAGGCATCCTCGGTGACTTTCAACTTGGTCCTGATCATGGCATGCTTGGTGGTTGTGGTGGGGACGGTGCTCTTCGCCGTTCCGCCCAACCCCAACAACTGGGTTTGTTCCTTGCGCTGGTGGGTCCCTTGCATCGCATCCAGCACGGTGTTTGGTACCCTCTTTTCCAAGACATACCGGCTCTACTCCATCTTCCGCATCTTTGAGGCCAAGCAAAAGATTCCCCAAGCGATCCGGTTCAAGGACACCAGGGTGGCAGCGATGGTTGGCGAATTTGTGGCAGCCACTACTGTCATACTGATCATCTTCTTTGCCGTGGAACCACCCTTCTACCAAAAGCTTCAGCTTCAGACAGAAGGCCAGGACTTCTACACCTACGTGCATGCTTGCGATATCAGCAAGGTGTTTGTGCCTCTTATCTTCGTGCTTTACGTCATCCTTCTGTCCGGCCAGAGCTGGCTGGCCTTTCGCGTGAGAAAGCTACCGACAGTCTTCAACGAATCGCAGCTGATCGCCTGGTTGCTCTACAACACGGTGTTTGTCGGCATCATCGGTGTCATGGTCGACTTCATGTTGGATGAGAGAGCGATCACAGCCAAGATGATGGTCCGGTCGGTCGCGCTGCTGCTTGGAGCTATCACCCCTGTGTTCGTGCTCTACGTTCCTAAGCTGCTCGAGATCTACCGCGACCAAATGAACAACTCCAAGTACTCGAGCAAGGACCAAACTAGCGATGGCACGAGGACTGGCGGGACTCAAGTGGGCGTTGCCGGCTCACGCGTCCCTGGCCTAGCACACCCCTCCGGTCACGGCTCCTCCGTTGTCGGCGTTTCTCACAACAGGACTGGTAACGAAAAAGCCAGCTGCATCAAAATATAGTAATATGTATTCATGTGCAAAGCAAGCGCACATATGACATTTTGAATATCCCGCGAGTTGCTGGTTTTCACACAAGGTTTCCTTTGCTGTACTGTATAGGTACTCGCCCACACAAGTCAAACAAAGGCGCCAGCAATGTTCAGTCCGCATTGTCGGGACTTAGCGACGCCGGGGATGAAGAAGTGTATGAAAACTTTCAGGTACTTGTTCCTCACCTGATTTCATGTTTTTAGTTTTCTTTCCAAACTTGCAACAATAAATGCATAAAACAGGAACAAAGTGATATTGAGAGCGCAGACATTTCAAAAGTAAATGGATTCGTTCATTATCTTATTGTTTATTTATGTTTGATTTATTGCTATTCGTTTCATTATTCGCTGTTGGCATCTATAAAAAAGCATAAATATTTTAGTTACATTTGTAACTTCATTTCATGTATGAGAGTGTGTGTGTGTGCAGTTCGATATCGTGCCAGACTCCGATGTTGCGGGAGATGAAACTTACGCCTACAGCTCAGACGGCTTTGAGCTAAAGGGCGGGCAGAAAATGGAACGGCCAAGCCAGATTACTCCTTTGGATATGCTAAACGCAGCTGAGTCGAGAAGCCCGAAGAGCGCCACGAACAAAGCTTCCTCTCCCAGAACGGCAGAAGCCTTGCGTCAATCACCTCATCCTCATCGCTCACGCTCCGATGAGATGCCGAACCCTGCGGCATCTTTACAGAGACCCCTGCCCGCTCTTCACCGCCATAGCGCTAGCCAACCGAGCGGGTTTGCATCGCCAGCTGAAGGCGCTACGAACTTCAAAGGGCCAGTAGTTCACCTACCTTCAGCTGACCGTGGCACTACGAACGTCGCTGCACTGCCTACCTTAGAAGCCAGCGATGGTAATAGAGTGCTGGACCAGGATGATCTCGACGTAGCCTAAGCTAGCTGCTTCCTGAAGCAAGCTCAAGACTCCCTAGGTAACAGTATGTTCCTTCATGAAGCAAGTTCAACACTCCCTATGGAACAATATGTTCCTTAGCGTTTTGAAACTTGAAAAAAGGAAGCTTGAGCAGTTTCAGGTGCTTCTCACATGTAGGTTATAATTGCAGCGGCTAGAAACTCTTATAATACACATACACAGAGACTACACGTAAATTACAGATACATGCTGTAATTTATCCGTACCGAAATGCTTTGATGAAAGTTCAATGTCAAGCATTAGGTCCTGTAATCACAGCAGCAGTCCGTGAAAGTAATCTTTGCATTTACATATTATGGATAGATAACTGCTATAATTTATGTTTCCTAGAATGTACTAGAATGTGCAAATCGACGCCTTTTGTAAACTAATTATTTTTTGTGTTGTGTTTCATTTTGTGGGTGCATTAGCGCCAACATTGAAGAATGCACTATGATAGTCAATCTTTCATATACATATGTTCAACAGTAATATGTAGAACCTTTGCACTAATTGAAGTCTCGGTTCGCATAATAATACTTTCAACTCAATATCTGATATTACCGTGGACATTCATGTGGGCCAGCCTGCGTGAAAAAAGATTTTAGCGCAGAAAAAAAAATAAGCGTGAGAAATTCAATTGAGGCAACGCCGTTGTCACGGTTCTGGCCGTTACTGTTCCTAGAGTTCAAAATTAATTCTAAAAAGAAATGCTAATATTACAGTAATAACTGGACTCGGCTTGGCTTGCCTGAATCAGCCTACGGTTCTCAGATGATGATGTGCCGATCGGCCAGCCAGAGAAACTCGACCCACCGGTGACATTTGAAGCAGATATTATCAAGACTGATTGAATCAATAATAGTATTAGTATTAATGTTACCGGTACTGCAGCCTGGTGACTGTACAAAAAGCAACAAACTGCCGCCAAACAGCAAACGGCCCCTCGTCATCTGAGAACAGTAGGTTGACTCAGGCAAGCCACGCCGCGCTCGAGTCAAAGTTATTATTAATCATCTAACTTGACAAAAGTTTCTTTTTCGTGACTCAGGCTACCGAACTTCGGAATCAATTTACCCAAGTCACCCGTTATATATAAAATTATATATTACTAATACTATATTTTTATTATCATAAGTTAAATTTTGAAGGCTCGGCCCGGAGCAGTAACGACCATATCGCCGGGAATAAATCCCGTACCGCATTGAATTATTAATATTGTGTTAAACTTTCTTTAAGTTTATACTACAAGTTTTACTAGGCTTTAAGTTTACATTTCTATTTTATATCCGTTTGTGAGTTTGGATACAACCCCAAGTGATAAATCATCTACACAACGAACTCAGGCTCTTATTAAAAGTCTCAGAGTCAGGCTATGGCTGCATTAAGTCCTACTTGAACTCCAGAGAGTAGGTGAAATACTAGTAAATTATTTAAGTACATGACATCAAGTTACCAATTGGTAATAATACAAATTGTCAACATTTTTAAGTGAACTGTTTTTGAAGAATTATTTTATAATTTTTTTGCTCAACTTGATATTAATAAAACACAATTGATGACTGATCCGGCTTCCCTAAAATCGTATCATGCAATTGTTGCGTAAAATTTGTCCACCTATTCCGTGTGCAGAAGTAGAGAAATGTGTATTTTCCTGGACCAATCTTATTTTTTTCAAAATTGCATTTTTACATCACTTTTGCGAGTCAAAGTCATGAAGGTAGGGAGTCTCGTTTCGGCCCTGCTGTGAAGCTAGGAAAGGCTTGTGCAAAGAGAAAATTTGTGGAAGCTGTCTACCAAGACATTAGGCTTGTGGGAACACTGAAGGAAGCAGAAAAAAAAATATGCGAAGGTTTCCTGGCAAGTAGTGACTCTTGACTTTGACGAGAAAGACTATTTCTTCAAGACTGTGGATCTGAGACAAGAACAGAAGCATGCCGTGAAGGGTTTCAAATGTATTGATCGTGATATCAGATGACGAAGTAGCCACTGAAGAATATCGTTCTGAACAGAAGTCTGGGGACATGAATGAGATGAAGTCGGAAAAGCCAGAGAAAGAGGAAGAGGAAGGAGGAGAAGAGGAGGATCACTCTGGTTACAACACATGCACTTACTCAGACGCTCAAGCACAAAAGGAGGAACAGACACACGAACAATGGTTTCATGTGGGAATTGAAGGAACAGTTGGTAGACTGAAGTGCAGATCGACCTGTGTTTGTTCCTAAAACTAGACTGGAGAATGCTGCCACAGCCGACCCCCTTGCATATGTTTTCTTCTTTCTCTGCTCTTTTGCCAAGTTTTTATGCTCTATTTCCAGTGCAGTGCAATATGCACATGTGTTGTGCTTGTGTTTCATGCTGTCCAAACGTGTCGACATACATTGCTTTCAGAGAACCCAAGCTCGTACAACTTCATTCTGTCATAATGTTTTTTTACGGTTTTCATCACTGTCTCTTTGTTCACTGTTTTTGTCTGTATCTCTAACTTTCGGTTGCCATTTTTTAATGCAGTGTGTGTGCAAACATTTCATGCACTTTATGCCACCAAAGGCAGTGTCTCGTATCATTGAGTTTACCGATGCTGCCCTCGCAAAGTTGAAGCAGCCTCACCTAGCAAAACCCATCGATCAGGCAGACTTTGCTGTCTTTTTTGGGGTTGTTGATCAAAATTTCCCAGCTTGATAGGGGCAGGCGTCGAGCCCACTGGACCCCCTCAGACGAAATGGGAATGGATGGCCTGCCCGGTGACGGCTTTGGAAGGTACATGTCTGCCAATCGATTTCAGTCCATTTTGCAGAACCTTTCAGCTGGCCCAGAAGCTACGGACGCAGATCCATTTTTGCCGGTTCGTTTTATGATGGAAGAAACTAATAAGCGGTTTGCTTGGGCCATCCAACCAGGTCCTACCATCACTGTCGACGAAAGTATGGGAAAGAGGACAGGGAAAGACATGCCAGGTCAGGTATATGTCCCTCGAAAACCAATTCCCTTTGGGAGGGAATATCATACGGCCTGCGACGTTGTTTCGGGCGTGTGTATTGCTTTGGAATGTGTGAAAGGTGAAGATCGTGATCGTGCAAAGGAAAAAGTGCAAGGCTGGGGTGTAACCACTGCAACTACTTTGAGATTGGTCAAACCCTGGTATGCAACTGGCCGCCTGATAGTCGGGGACTCTTGGTTCGCGTCTGTTAAGACTGCACTTGCTCTCAAGGCTTCGGGTCTCAATTTTATTGGCATGATCAAAACAGCGACTGCGAATTTTCCAAAAATCAAACTGTGGAAGGCCAGGGGAAACAACAAGGGTGATCTGGCCTCAGCTGTTTGTCAAAAGGATGGATTCAACCTCATTGTTGTAAACCAGAATGACCACAACATGCAGCAATCAGCAAATAATTGCTACTCGGGGGTCTACTTTGCCTGGTAAGCCCAGGGAGGCACGGTTCAGCCAGTATTACTAATCATTCCGAAGTGCGTTCATTCCGAGGTGCGATGTGGTGGCCCAGTATTACGAATCATTTAACGCGGTAGATCGTTTCAACTCTGTTCGCCACGGCACTTCATCCATGAATTGAACGTCTCAGTAAGGCACTGGCGGGATTCAGGCAGACTTCTAATCTTGATGGACTTTGTTCTTGCCAACGCTTACTTGCACTACATCCATTTTTCTCACACACCCCAAGCAATGTTTGTAAAAGGGAAAGACACCAGCAGGCCCGGGTTTTTCAAAAGTTTGGTGGCAGAAGCCTTGCTGAAGCACAAACAAGCAGCTGATATTGATTGGTGACCGTCCATGCTTTCGCCGAGTTCGGAGAACCTCCGTGGCCCCGATGTCACCGTTCTACACTCCGATTTGGCCAGGTACAGTCTCATGGAGATGGCAGATGCAAAGAAACGCAAGAGAGAGCTGGGCGATGCGTTCAATCAGGCAATAACCAGGCCCAAACGCAGGCGTTGTCGTGTGTGTAAGTATGTGAAAGGAAGTTCTGCCCCGGTCTTGACGTCTTTCTATTGCAAAACATGCGGGCCCGAAATGGTGCTATGTGGCTCAAAGGGTCGGGGGTGTCACGCCTGGCATATCAAGCATGGAGATCCAAAAAAAAAACGAAGAAGGGTTTTGTGTGAGGCAGTCTTTTGTAGTCGTTGCCAATAGGAAACAGCATTTTTGCAACCAGTTCTCCGACTGAGCGGGCAGACTCACCAGCCATCATATTAAACTTTTCTTTTAATTTTTTTTTCAAGTTTTGGGTCCGGTTTATTAATAATATAATGAATTTTTAATATTCTTTTTTATATTTTTTATTTTTACTGCTTCTGAAAGTAGTTAGTTTGCGGTGCCAATTGGCAATCATGCACATGCACTTAAACAGTAAATAGCTAAGAGGTCACTTCGTTTATTTACGTAGATTTCTACTTGTTTGCAGACTTTGGTTGCAAAGTACTATCACGGTGAACGTAGATTGTGAGTTGGTTAAGTGTAACACTTGAAAATGGATGTGTAGTACTTGAAGGAGTGCTTCAAGTCCAACTAATATGTTCAAGTGTTGAAATTTTCATTTCGGAAAGATTTCTCAGCCGTTTCTCAGGAAGTCTGTTTTCCTTGTCCACAAATTTACCGCACATGCGTGTTCACTGGAAATCGATGGAAAATGTAATAGATTAGGGAAAAAATGCAATGATTAATCTTTTGTAAAAAAACTTTGATTAAATCGTTTGAAGTCATTCCTGAACGAAATCGAAAACTAGTTAGTGAAGTCGAAAGATCGAGACGAAAGCGTTGATTTGGCCCGTGCGGAGTCAGGTGTGACAAGTCTCAGTGGTGCATCGTCCTCCATGTCATCTGCGTTAGTCATCGCTATTTCAATTTCACTCACCGTTACTTGGATAGTTGATTTGTCAATAAGGCCGGACAGTCGATAATGCCAATGTTAACTGAAAGGATCACTTACCAGTCATAATCGCTTACCAGTCATAATTATAATTACATAACTTAGTCAGATTCAATACGCTTCAGACCAGCATCTAAGTTAGTCAGTTTTGTGACGTGGCTGTCTTTATCGCCGCGGATCAGTTCTTCTACTTGTACGAGTTATTAAAGTGCGTTTCCATATTGCGTGAAGACTCTTGCTAGGTAGCCCGGGTTGATCTGAAAGGGATCGGTAAAGGTTCCATTATGGGGAGCTACCCTAAGGTTATGAGCTTTGGAAATGAGAAAAGTATGGGTTTAAAGCAGGAGTACATCCCGCAGTTGGATGGTACCACTCGGAACTATTCCGACTTTCGTTATAAAATGGAGAACTATGCAAGAGGCATCAGTGCCTGGCATGGGGAG
This sequence comes from Paulinella micropora, assembly GCA_019918135.1. NCBI lineage: Eukaryota > Cercozoa > Imbricatea > Euglyphida > Paulinellidae > Paulinella > Paulinella micropora. The sequence continues at coordinate 75,114 of WBZZ01003483.1, forward strand.
TGCGTAAAGCTGGCGTTCAATGACCCAGCAAAAGCTAAGGTTAAATATCCCTACGACCCTGCGAAAGCAATGGAAGTAGAGGAAAGGGAGTTGCCAGATGAGCCTGCAGAGGACACTCCTGACTCTGGGTCAGACTCAGAAGGCAGCGCCTCAGACGGCGCCAGACAGAGACCCAAGAAGAAAAAGGGATGAAGGCAAGACACCTGCAACAGAAAAACCGAAAGAATGGGTAAAACTAACAGACGAACAGAAGGCACAGTGGAAAGAGAAGAGAGCAAGACTGAAACGTGAGAAGAGAAAACAGTCAAAACGAGCATACTCATTAAGAGTAAAAAACATACAGAAAGAGAAGAAACATACGAACGCATGCGTACACTACAACTCATTCTGTCTGTCGCTTTTTCTCACCCTGTTGTTGTTCGATATCTGCGCACTAAGACAGTGAATGGACCGATAGAGCTAATAGAGGCAGTTAGAGCCAAGTTCGGTTCAATCTCCGGGGTCATCAAAAACATTAAAGCACAGATATTTGAAAACATGTATCCCAAACCCGGACGAAATGTGGATGTATGGTTAAATGACTACATTGCCATGAAAGGAGAGGTAAAGAATCATAGAACACACCCATTTGACGAGGATGACCTCATAAGAGGACTGCTTACAAAGCTCGCACGACACCCCGCATACGGAGAGAGTTTTACACTACACTTCAACCTACCACCCAACCTAAGACCAGGATTTGATGACCTAGTCGATAGTGCGAGAGAAACATGGGTGTTATGGAGAAAGGACAAGTGGAAGGGAGAAGAGAGGAAGGAGAGGCCTGACAAGAACACAAAGAATGCAAGACAGAAGAGAGAGACAAGCCTCTTGTTAGGTGATCAGGGAGATGAGGGGTAAGGGGGTAAGGGCAAGTACAGAAAGTTTAAAAAGAAGGATGAGTGGTGGCTCAAAGTCACTTGTTATGAGTGTAACGAGAAAGATCATACTTAGAAGTATTGCCCAACGAAAAAAACCCGAAAGAAAAGTCAAGCGAGTGAAGACAAGAACGACAATAAAAAGAAAAAGGGAAAACCTCTGAACAACAAGAACAAAAAGTCTCACAAAGACAAAGACATAAACCTCATCAGAGAGGAAGAACAGGAAGGGGACACAGAACAGATAGTGACGCTTTACTCATCTTCATGAGGGGAGATGTCCTTAGGGCCTGGACGACCCTGGGGAAACCCCTGACGAAGAGAGAGACAGGGAGAGAGCAAATGTCGAGTCTGGGGAACCCCAGACTGAGCCAGGTGTTCGTCCCCTGTCAACAAATCGAAATGACGGGGGAGTCCCTCCGCCACACCAATCTCACGCTCTCATAGTCAGTTAACCAGGGACACCTCCACAAACACCCCACAGCGTCAAAACTCAGCCCCCAAAACACCTTCGAAAACCATTGCGAGGTACAGTTGAGACAGGCCGAGGTCCCTTAAGTGTCACGGGAAAAACAAAATTTAAAGAATAGTCCTTGTCAAATCTCACTTGAAAAAGACAAGAGGGGCCCAAATGCTGCGCATTGCCAAGCTTCTAGGTTGACCTATGGGTTATTTTGCGGATATCACGCAAAGAAACAGAACAAAGAATACCCTCTGTTAGACTAAGTTGTCTGTCAGCCCGGACCTCCGCCCTCCTAAATCCCCTTATTACCCTGACGAGAGAGGTTTGAGAGAAGATGCGAAAGAGAGAGGGATTGTCATACCACATAACCTCACCGCCACATTCACTGAACAAACTCCACAGAGGGAGGGAGAGAGCGAGAAGAATAAGGTGAAAGGAGAAGTGAGGGGGAGTAGGCGTCAAGGACAAGCACCGCAAAAGCTCACCTCCACCACACAGACACCTCACACCACACTACAAACACACGTCACGCAAACAGATGACACGCCAATGCAGAGAGAGAGAGAGAGTAGTGAGGAGGAAGAAGACGAAGAAGAGATGGAAGAGTATGATGATGACAATGGCTCACGATGCTCTGATGAAATACGACATGATATGGCAATGGCTGCATGTGTGGATGATGAAGACATAGACACGGAATTTCTGCAATTCAGGCTCAAAGGGAATGTTAGGCGATATTTACAGAAACACAAGACAGAGACTCAAGATGCTAGTGGGAGTCTGGCATCTGCCGGACTGCCCAGTGTTATTGTAGGGACCGGGGAGGCCAAGAGGAAACGACGGGGAGACACTGCTGCAACCCCAACAACACAACCAGGTCCAACACCCCAAGCTCAACCACACACCAACACACCACCCATCACTTTCAAAAACATAGCACAGCTCGCTCAACAACTCACGTCAACATGCATTAGAGAAAGCAGTGGTGAGGTGAAGAGAGTGAGTGAAGGGAAGTTAGTGCTAGATGAGTTCTTGACAGATGTGGTGAGAGCGATAGAGGGAGTGTATATAGCGCATGCAGCACGCACAACACTATCCCCACCAGCACAGACCCAAAACAGCAATACACCACAGCCACAGCCACCAGCACCATCACAACACCAGAACATCAAACAGAACTATGCACTAGTGTTAGATTGGAAGGGGGTGCGAGATAGGAAGAACACGATAGTTCAGGATAGGGTCATCCCGAGACATAGCATGCAACCCTGAAATATTGCATGACGTCAAGTCCGTACCTCCTGTCAAGCTAGTAACAGGTAATGGAGAGTGTGAGATAGGACAGGAGGGGACGGCAAGAGTGACGCGAATCAACGGACACGGTAAACTAATTACGGTGTCAAGGCCTATGCTCCTTGATGCCCGGTTACCAGTGAATATTGCATCGACCGGAAGGATGGATCATACCCATCATCGGTCTATCGTACATCAAAATGGACAGATGGTAATACTAAAACACCCCATAAGGATAGATGAGAAAGACGTTCTTGTGAGGGGTAGACTCATGCCAACCCTCCTTTACAGATGGGACGATGAATTCGACACCCCATTGGACATAAACGAACGTTACGAACCCCCACAGAAACAGAGCAGGAGTGTAGTGGGGTGAAAGGGGAGGGAAGCCCCAAGAGAGAGAGAGAGAGAGAGAGAGAGAGTGTAATGCCCCCAACGATAGCTCGTAAAAAGTCGGTAATACAACCAAACACAGTCCTCAAGAATGAGAATGATGTCTCGTTGTATTAGCTAAGTGAAGCCAAAAAGGAAAACGGCAACAGACCAGGAATAAAATGGCATCAGGTCCAATCCGGACAAATAATACTGAAAAACAAGCTGGTGCACCTGTCACCAGGAAAAGGTATTTTTTACCGGCTATCCGGGGGGTGATGCCTACAGTACCCCCTCCCGATTTTATGACGGAAATAGCATTTTCGTCATACACCTTCTGATTTCTTTCTGCAAATAGTATGCGCTATGGAGTCATGCCACACAGCGCATCGACCCACGGATAGACGCTAAAAGACGATAAATATATCCTCATACGGCACGTCAAAGCGGATTCTTTAGCCTTTCTTGTAAATTTTGAACTCCTTCCCCTCAAATTTTTTTTTCGGCAGTATGTCAAGAACAAACGTACTATTAATAAAAAAATACAAGCAACGTGGTGCTGTAGTACGATTCCCCCTTTGATCTCCTTCTTCTTCTTATCATTATCATTATTATTATTATTATTCACAGGGAGATCGTAAGTACATTGTCTTTTTTAATGACATACCCTTGTATAAGGCGGATATCCTATGATATAGTATTAGGGGGCCAGTCCTAATAGCTATATCCGAAGTCGAGGTGTATGTACCCGACCCTGCGATATACCGACACAAGTAGAGATTGACCGTGCTCAGGTACGACAGTATATAATCTATCGTAAAAAATAATTTAATGAAAGTTTCAGAGAACATTTCATTTTCGAGAACATCATCCCAGGACTTGGAAAGGGTCATACCCGGGAACACCATCGCTCAATACACTAGCGATCCCCGTATACGGTGTAGTATCATCGTCGATCGACCTTTCGCACTCGTATGTTGCGATCAAATGCCAAGTTATATCACTGAGTCTTTTTAATATTCATATTGATAACTGATGATGCATGATCAAATCATGATACGCCGTGGGCAATCAATCAGTTTATTTGAGACGCATAAAGAAAATTAGTTTCTTTGTCACTGCCTTCGTCGTCTGGCGCGGATTTCTTTGCCTGGTGGAGGACCACCAACAAAAGTCAGATCGAACTTTGACTGTTCGAGAATGTCCCAGATCTTATTAGGGATTCCGCCCAACGATAATTCAAAAGGGACATCAAGCACTCCTCTTGGCAGTGTCTGAATGGTCCACGCAGTGTAATCCTTGTCTCTGGGAGTAATTGTATCATCCCATGTCTCGAGACTTTTTGCGTCTTTATATACTGGCAGATAATGTCTTGCCTTTGGAACCTCAACCAGGTCCATACTTCTCCAGAACTGGAGTATCGGTTGTACTATCTTTGCGGCTGATGATATTTTGAGTGTCCGTGTGACACGCATCTGTCGTGGGACCGCCACGACCCGCATCAAGTATAAGTCTGAGAGAGTGTCATCAGCGACATGTTGTTCCGCTGGTCTCATCAGATAGAAAACATTTTTCACCCATGCGATGGTTGCTATCGCATCGCCTTCCTTCCATCGCTCATGGACAATCTCAACGTTGCCCGCGTTTGGGTCAGTGTCCGTCCCCTCCTCCTCCTGGTGGACGTCCTTTGATCTCATCGACCTCATCGCCTTCCTCGGTTGGTCGTTGATAAGATCATTCCGCGCTCTCCTTAGCTGCGCCTCTGTGATCTTCTCCTTCTTTCCGCTATGCTCTCGCGGAGACTTGGACTGAGTCCCCACCGCGCTTATGCGGTCAGTCTTCTCCTTGCTGTCCACCTCACTCTCCTTCTTCTCAGCTATCGGTGCCCGATAAGCATCGTCTTGGTCTATGCCAGCCTCCTTGTGGATGGGCGGCACCTCTTTGAAATCATCCTTCATCCGTTTTAACGCCTCCTCAACGGATTCATCTTCCAGTAAGAAGGGATCATACTTAATCAGCCTTCTTACATTCACAATTTGCACCTTCCCTCTACCCCTGATCTTGTAATTCAGAGGTCCCGTCTGTTCCATAATCTGATAAGGTCCTTTCCAGTGAGTGAACAGCTTAGAGCTGACTCCCTTCGGGACTTGAGGATGGTACAATAGTACAATACTGGAACTTGATCTGATCCAAGTGCGCTTGTTGCACCCCTTCAGCATCAGTCTTTCGGCGCTCCGCCTCTCGATGCGCCCTGACTATTTGTTCCGCCTCCATCTTCACTCTAAGTCTCATCCCAAACAACTCATCCGCATCCGCCCAAGTGTCTTTTGGGTGAAGGAGCGAAGTCGGGATATCAGGCTCACGCCCATATACTAACTGATATGGCGAGATTGAGCTCTTCGAGCCTCCTAACGCCGTAGAGGGTAGACAGTTCATTGCAAACGCAAATGATGGTGCTGCCTCGACCCATGCTCTTTGATTCTCCTTCTTCGTGCATACATCTTTAGCGAGGCTTTGAGGGGTCTGTGTACCCGCTCGATTTTCCCATTTGCTCGCGGGTTATAGGCAGTAACATATTGCCATTTCATCCCGTAATACTTAGATAGTTTGTCGATGACCTCGTTATTAAAGTCCGAGCCTCGATCAGAACATATCTTTCTTGGTACTCCGATCTGTGAGATGATCCTATCGATCAGCGCCTCGGCCGTCGTCTTGCCGGTAACGTCTTTGACAGGGATGATCCACACATAGTTGGTGGCTCTGTCAATAGCCGTAAGGAGGTATTTGTAACCATCCTTCGATTCTGGGAAAGGTCCCACATGATCAATGTGTATAAACTCAAACATCCCCGCATGAAGAGGAAATTCGCCAATCAGGCCGAAATTTGCCTTCAGTGGTGTTTTGTTTATCTTGCACGGGATGCATGCATCCACCGCCTGATCTATCTCCTCCTTCATCTTCTTCCACCAGAATCGCCTCGCTACGAACATGTGAGTTCGTTGTCGACCCGGATGCGCCAAAAGTGGGCAATTGTGGGCTGCGACAAATATAAATCGTCTCAGACTCTCCGGTACCCAAAGGGTCCATTTGTCCGGCTGTGACGCATAGCGACCGTGAAGGCCCTTGTACCACAGTAGACCATCTCTCCATCCCATCTCCTTCATCTGATCTTTGATCGCTTTCGTCATCCGTAGCTCATCCGGGTTCTGATATAACTGTATCAGTTCTTTAAACTCCGGATCTTGAGCCTGTTGTTGCCTCCATGCGGTAGGCGAGGCTATATGGATAGTACCATCTTCTAGCCGTACCCCGATTCTTTCCGGGTCATCGTCTAGGTCACTTCTCCGCTCTTGAGGAGGCTCCGCATAAACTTCCTGCGTCTCCTCTTCCTCTCTTATGTTCGCCTTCGCATTCTCATATACCTCATAGGACCACTCAGCGTCCTCCTGGGTATGTAGCTCACAACATATCCCGTGATCCGGGCCTTGTGGATTGTACCGTAGACCTGTGCGGTCATATCGGACTCCACTCGCCATCTCCATCGCCTCAATGTGGCTGACCTCATACACCTTGTCAGTGGACAAGTCTTCCATCTCCACCGTGGACACCAACGCCGATACTTCTGAGTTAAACTCTAGCCTAGAGAGGCTATCAGCGACCACATTTCGCTTTCCCGGTAGATGGACCATTGTAAAATCGAAACAAGACAAGAACGCTTGCCACCGCGCCAGCCGTCCCGTCTGTTCATGATTCATCAACCATAACAGGTTATGATGATCAGTTCTGACAGTAAATTGAGGTCCTCCCCACAAATACTCTTTGAGCCTCTTGAGGGCCCATACTACCGCCAACGCCTCTCTTTGCCTTGTGCATAGTTTCTCTCCGCCGCACACAACTTCCTACTAATAAACATGATTGGGCGTAATTTCTTCTCCTCATCCTCTTGTTGTAATACAGCCCCAATCGCAAACTTAGATGCGTCTGTATCGACTACGAATTGTTTCGTAAAGTCGGGCATCGTTAACACCAGTCCTCCGTCTTTCGGGTCTTTGTAAATGAGATCTTTGAGCGCATGAAACGCTTGCAAAGCCTCTTCGTCCCACTTCTCAAAGTCTCCAAAATCTATCATTTTCTCCACTTTAGCCCGTGTTGCACCCCAATCGGGTATAAACTGGCTATAGTATTGCGCCATCGCAAGGAATGAGTGCAATTCAGTGCGGTTCTTCGGTATCGGTCGATTCATAATCTCCTCCCTCTTCTCTTTGGATATCGAGACTCGATTATGGGAGATCTCGTACCCTAAGTATGTCACACTCGTCTTGGCAAGTTGACACTTCTTTAGATTGCACTTTAGGCCAAAAGCTCCGATGCGCCTGAATATATCTGACAAATGATCGATATGCTCCTCCATTGTGTTAGAGTATACGATAATGTCATCGATATAGCAAAATGCATATTCTCCCGCCTTCTGTCCCCGCCTTCTCATAAAGCCACCGTCAGACAAATCATCGTACTGACTGCTCAACATCTTCTGCATCGCCTTCTGGAAAAGTCCTGGGGCTTGCTTGAGGCCCATCGGAAGCACTTTCCATTGATATATTTCCATACCCACCACAAATGCCGTCAGCCATCTGGACTTTTCCTCCAGTGGTATCTGCCAGAAGCAATTCTTAAGGTCAATGACCGAATAGAATTTTGCATTCCGCAGTACTCTCCTTCCTTCTTCTAATGTCGGGAGAGGATTTCTCTCTTCCTCCAGCACCTTGTTAACACGAGCATAGTTAACTGTCAGGCGCCATTCTCCTCCTGGCTTCGGCACTATTCTCGGTTGTGAGACTATTGGAGATGCTGATCTCTCAGTAAAGTCCTCATTGAGCAGCTGTCTTGCTAGCTCCTCCGCTATCTTCGCCTCATGTATACTCAAATTCGCCCTTCGTGTTGCCGGTGATGGCTCCGCACCCGGTATTTTGTAAATAACCGCAGTGAAATCTTCAGGCTTGACACCACCTGCATGTGGAGGGTAAAAAATTTCCTTGTTCGCCTCTAATTTGGCTTTTAAAAGCTCCTTCTCCTTCTCCGTGCCTACTCCTTCTTCCAATATTTTCCGCGCCGCCTCTTGAAAATCTTCATCAGACATCTGCTTATGCTGCTTGAGGGTTCTCTGTCCTCCTCCAAGCCTAAGTCCTCTTCCGAGACATCATCTAGGCCCGTCTTTTCATACGTGACCGTGTCCGGCTCATCATCTTTACCGAGCTCCACCAGCATGTCAATGAGTCTCGCGTATTGCAAAGGAGCTTTACGGGTGTAAAAACCATCAAAGCATGTGAATGCTTGCGGTATCAATTTCAACTTGTCGAGGTCTCTGAGCTTCCGCTTGTATGCACTGCTCTGCTCACGAGTTCCCATACGACAAGCCACCACTAGCTGTTGCTTGCGAGAGGGTACCGGTATAGGATGATCAATAAGCCGGTCCCTTATTTCCTGCGCCCATATCGCCTTCTCATTATATGGCAGGATAATAGTATACTGCTTATTATTTTCGAATAAAGTCCGTAAGCATTTCTTCACTTCAGACAGTGAACGCGGCCACGTGGGCTCGTCACCCCAGAAATCAGTAATAAAACTTTTAATAGTTTCTGGTGGAGTATCCGGGATTCGCCCCGTTCTCCTTGGTACAAACTCCTCCCTTTTTTCTTCTCCTACTTTCGCATGGAAACAGTATCCGTTAGTAACATGGACATCTGTTCCTACTCCTTCCGCGAATCTCGCCAACGACGGGCTTCTTTGTGCGACACATATAATCTCCTCCTTTCGCTTCTCGATTAAGTCATCAATAGACTTTTTGTCCCAATGGCCTGTCGGAACTGTGACAGTGCACACTTGGGATTCCCAATTGTCGGTCCAGGACAGCTCATCCGGTCTTACGACATGGGGGTGAACGTACACCTCAAGTGCCTCATGTGCGATGGCCATCTTTTTGTGATCCGTCGCTAGACTCAGCTCATAAGCCTCATAAGAGTCAGTAGCGTTGAAGGGATCAATATCGTTCTCTTCTCCTCTTTTTACTCCATATATCACTCGCCGTGCGGCGCAATCAATCACAGCCCCCATCGTAGCCAATTGGTCATACGATAGTAATATTGACCCGTGGTAACCGGGGACGACATAGAGGTCCATACGGTATACTCGTGCGGATTTCAATTTAAAGGTCAGTGTGATGATTCCCGTGATATCCGTCCGGCTGCTCACTCCTTTGAGAGTGCCCGTTGACTTTTTCATATTTCCGTCCACCCAGTCCCGGTATCGATTAAAAAACTTCCTGCCGACAATATTAATATTCGCCATCGTATCATTACCAACTTTTAATATTGTCTTCAATGTTTCACAATAAAGTTCAGTATAATACAGAGCATCGGGCCTGTGTATATTGGCTGCGAGAACAAGAACTTTACGTTCCAAATTTTGGAGTCTTGTCTCTAAGTTTTTCAACTCCTCCTTCTTCTCCTCCTGCTTCACCTCATTAACATTTTTATTATTCTGCGGTACTGGTGCGTTTACTATTTGAGCGACATTGTCTTGTGGTACTTGAGTACACACATTGTCTTTTTGCTCGCCACCCGCCGCGACCGTAGACATTGAGTCTGTTCGTGGTTGTTTGCTTGGCCGAGGCGATACGTCTGCCATTGGCCTCCTCGCCTCCATCGCAAGTCTCGCCTTCCTATTTGCATCAGTTATCATTGGTAACCGTGCTGTATGAACGGGTATGAGACTACCTTGGGGCTGCAGTCTCTGTGTACCCACATCTTTGTTTTCACATAGAGGAAGCGTTGGCCCAGTCTGCACAACAGCATTAGAAAGCACTGTGACTTTAGGGTTAAACTTCACAGTCGTCTCCTTCCTCTCTTCTTCCCCCTCCAGTCATTCCACCACCTCGAAACGATTACCTTGAGTAGTGTCCGGGTAGGATGACGTATCGGTCTCCGAGGCAGTGTTGTAGGCCTGAGCTCGACCGAAATTTGGGTTGGAGCTTGCCCACGAGCCTCCTCCTCCTCTGGGTGGGGGGGCTGGAGCTCGAACAGCTCTCCCTCCATAAGGGGTATATCCCCGACCTCCTCCTCTTCCTCTCTGAGGGGTTCCCTGCCACCTCGAGGCTCCTCTCCATGTTCCTCGTCCTCGTCCTCCTCCTCCTCCTCCTCGTCCTCCTGCTCCTGCTCCTCCTTCTCGTCCTCTTTGAGAGGCCTTTAAGTTCTTTTGTCTCTCCCTTTCCTCCTTCTTCTCCTTCATCCTCTTCATGTAGGTAATGATTGCCTCTCGTAACTCCTCATCATCACACATATTGGCATACCAACCTTCGTTCACAGCGGCAATCTGAAGCATATTGAAAAGGCCCGGTTCCTTGCCTTCCGTCCTGCTCAGAAAATTTGCCCTTGCTGTTGGGTTCTGCCTATCATGATTGAAAGAGCAGTCTCTGTTCTCCATCTGTGCCTTACACTGCAAGCCCGCGAACCACCTCCAACATGCGGTCTTCAGGTCTGGCTCTCTCTGTCTCTTCCAACCGGCAACTCTGTTTGTGTACGTGGCTTGTGCGCCAACAGGTACACCGCCTGCCTGTGCCGTATGTGCCTCCGTGAGCGAGTCCATGTTTGAGCATACACTCATCACTTCTTGAAACAGTGCTGACGGAGCAACGCTTTGAACCGTATTTTCGAACACGTGTGTCTCGAGGAAGTTCTTGGACTTCACTGAGCTAAACGTCGAGCATTGTTGTATGAGCTGAGTAAGCTTACTCGGGTTAACTGTGTGTAACGCCGAAAAGAAATAGAGGATGATCGACTTGCGGCCATAGAATAGCCCATAGGAGGAAACTACCTCCGTAAGGGTCGCCGCCAAGCCAACAGCACTCCTCAAACTCATCGCCACTGTCTCAAAGATTTCAAATCCTATGAGAGTACCAGTGCAGAGATGCTGGTATCCATGAGATTGAAAATATGAAATGAGTGTGGCCACCGCCAGTTCACACTGAGCGTCTAGGCCTGTTGCATTGTTTCTCTTAATCTCCTCCTTCTTTCTCAAAAACTTGTACTGTGTCAGATCAAATCCCTCCGAGACTAGAGATTCGTCAAAAACAGTAACAAGGGCCTCGTATTCCTGCGTTTCGTCGCAAGGAAAAGCCTTCATGCAGGCATTGATCTCTTTGAGCTTGCTCAAAAGCGAAGCATCAGAGTCTTTGTCTGAGCTCGTCTTGGCATATAGCATGAGACTTGCCACTCCTCCTTTCTTCCCCTTGAAGGCATTTATGATGTTCTGTCTGTCCTTCTTCTCCGTGTTTGTGACCACCACCGTAGTTGAGCCCGAGGGTGCAGGGGCTGGTGGGGCAGGAGCTGGTGGGGTCAAATATGTCGGAGGGTGTGGCTTTGCACCACTCACTTTTGCTTTCATTCTTTCCAGTCTCATCGTCTTCTCGAACTCCTCATTCTCTTTCGCCTTCTTCTTCTCAGATATCACCAGCTTTTGAGCATGAGTGATAAAGGCCACCAATTCAGAAGCAGATCTGAGAAAATTATATTTCTCCACATATTGGTCAACACCTGCTTTGTTGGCGACCGGTGGTGCGTTACTAAGTGATTTAAGGACAGAGTGATCCTTGGTAGGAATCAATCTCTTCCATGCCTCCTTGTGCAGTAACGCACCCATCAACAGTCTGATCTTGGTCAGAACTCTGTCGGTCTTCTCTAACTCATCAATCACAGGATGAGTTTCTCCTGCTGCCTTAATGCTTTTTTCCATCTCTGCCTTCCCCTCCTCCAAGGCCTTTATTTCCATTGTAAAAAAATGAAATATACCACTCGAGTTTTTCGAACCCAGATTGATCTTCATTTTTGTTACATCGACTGCCTCCTGACCAGTCGCGAGGAATCTGGCCGTTGCTCTTGGGTTTGTGTACTGGAGGTAACCCTCACATCGTGGGCAGTATGTACGTTCCCAAATCAGGGTTTGAGTGTACACCCCAAAGATAGCATCGAGTAATTCAAGGTGGGTGTGTGTGTCCCCAAACTTGATATGCTGTATCTTCTTTCTCTCTTCTGGATCAGAGACCAGTTTGCCGAGGAGCTGTGCTGTGTTTGATAATAGGATATAGACATCCTTTTTAGCACGACTTTTCTCTCTTCTTTGATCCTGAGGGATCCACACATAGGTATCCTTCTCTACCCCCATCTTGTTATCAAACTCTTTTTTAGTGAGGTCATAGTGGTCTTGCACCCACTGTTGTTCCTCCACTGTGATCTCCTCTCCATCACTATGGATCAAGTCGATCATTTTTCGTCCTCCTCCTCCCGTGTAGGCAGGTGGTAAGGGATTACCATATGCTCCTCCTCCTCCCGTCTCTTCTTGTTCAAATCCTCCTTCATCTTCGTCTCCTCCATATCTTCCTTCATCATCCCAGCCCTCTTCTACTCCTCCTCCTACTCCTTCATCTCCTCCTCCTTCATTCAATCCTCCTCCTCCTCCTTCATTCAATCCTCTTCCTCCTCCTCCTCCTGCTTCTTCTTCTTCTCTTCTTTGATCTGCCTCCGAGAATTCACTCACTTCGGCGGTCTCTGTCGACATGATGTCGTAGTAGTGATCAACAGGAGGACAGTGTCAGCTCCTATGTTTGGTTTTTGTTCGTTTGTGTTCTGTTCCTCCTTCAGTCGATTGACTAGTGAAGAGAGAAACTAATAGAGAGGGTAGGATAAGATTCCCTGTCCTCTATGAAACACTGTTTGTATGTTTGTTTTTGTTTGAGAAAAATAGTCTTTGAGACTTTCTCCGATTTCTTGTTCTCCTTACTCAGATTACTTTCTCCTCCTTCTTTTCTATATTGTATCTAGTATGAGGCACTTGGACCTACACACAGATAGTAATAGAGAAGCTAGAAAAGCTCTCCTTGAGAAGTCGACAGTCGGTCGGATAGGTTCTCAGACCTACCTTTAGAAAACGATCAGAGATTTGCAAAAATACTCTGACGTATGTGTGAGATAATGCAGATAAATACACAAACTAGAAGGGTAGAGTGTTGTGCTCCTGTCCCTATGCTTGTTTGTGTTTTGTGTGTGTTCCTTCACTCTTCTGTCCACCTCCTTCTTCTTGGTCTCTGTGTGAGAACAGCAAGAACGACAGAGAGTTTGTATCTGATGTCTCCTTGTGAGCACACAGATATGGATTGGGCTAGAGGGTACGAGACACCTGCTTGAGACCAATCAAATTATTTGTTTTGTGAAAGAGTTATGAGGGAGCTGTGTTGGAGTATTTGTTTTCGTCTGACGTCCCCGTGTGAGACAGGTCAGTGAAAATTCACTCTGTTGCCTGTGTGGCAAAGCAGAAAGAAATCACCCTAGTGATGTGGACTCCAAATGTAATGCCCCCAACGATAGCTCGTAAAAAGTCGGAAATACAACCAAACACAGTCCTCAAGAATGAGAATGATGTCTCGTTGTATTAGCTCAGTGAAGCCAAAAAGGAAAACGGCAACAGACCAGGAATAAAATGGCATCAGGTCCAATCCGGACAAATAATACTGAAAAACAAGCTGGTGCACCTGTCACCAGGAAAAGGTATTTTTTACCGGCTATCCGGGAGGTGATGCCTACAAGAGAGAGAGAGAGAGAGAGAGAGAGAGAGAGAGAGAGAGAGAGAGAGAGAGAGAGAGAGAAGAACGTGGACAGGTAGAGGGCAAAACAGGGGAGGTAACGCTATGCGCGTCTTATCCCTGCAAGCCAGGCTCAATTAGTAAGGTAGATATAGAATTGTTCCACTATGCATGTGGACACTATAGCATTAAGAACATGAGAGCTCTGGCAAATGCATTAGGCATAATTTAGCTAGTGGGAGACGAGAAAAAGGTAGAGTTCTGCGAATCCTGTATGGTAGGTAAGGCGAAGCAGTTGCCTAGGTTTAAGGTTAATAAGACAGAGAGAGCTAACCAAAGTTTCGCGAAACTGAGGGGGTTCCTTTTAGGTGGAAATAGGTACTTATAGGTACGTATAGGTTAAATTTTTTTAATACCTATATTAACTTCTCTAACTGCTAAATAAAGTTAAATACATTGTACAATATTGATATTATTAACAAAATAGTCAAAATAATTTATTAATTTAATATTTCGAACATTACAAACCTTGGTGGAGAGGGGTGTGGGGGGGGGCGGATGGTGGTGGTAGGGGGGGGGGAGGGTGGTTACAGGGAAGTTAGCGAGGTGGAAGTTTTGGTAGAAATAGATAATAGTATATAATATTATTGAATTATTATTAGTTTTTGTTTTCCGGATACCCTCAAGCTGGATGAGGGTAGGATGATCGGAAAAGGGGGTGGGAGGGGGGGGGGGGGGGGGGGTGCTGTTTGGATACAATCACCCATGCTTTCGGCTCTGCTGAAAAAAGCCACGAATCATTGATTCACGAGCATGTTCCGCCTCCCTTGCTCGATGTTCCGCTTCCCTCTGTCTGAAATTACTTTCTAAATTCCACATTACTTCCAACGCCTAATCTCGGTGTGACTCTTGCTGGAGGAGGACCATAGCTAGGTCCTGCACCAGGCCAGCCCGGCACACCATGCCCACCTGATCCACCAGCCGAAGGCGGACCAGAGGGAAAAGACCCGTACTCAGACTGGGAATTAGGGCGCAACATGGGTCCCTCTGCTGTTGGCTAGAAGCAGGAGCACGCGTCTGCACCTATTGACATTTAAGGTGTGTGTGTGTGTGTGTGTGTTTGTGTGTTTGTGTATGTATGTGTGTATGTGTGTATGTGTGTATTGTTCCTATTCTGTATCATAACCTTTGCTGCTGCTGCTGCTGCTGCCT
>WBZZ01003483.1:95000-143918 GCA_019918135.1 Paulinella micropora
TTTTTTTCGTTTTTTTTCATAAAACAAAAGGAGAAAGAAAGAGAAAAAAAGCAACAAAGAAACCAGACGAAAACAAGAAAGAAAACTAAAAAAGAAAAAAGAAAAAAAGAAAAACAAAAAAAAAACATAGGAAGATAAAAAAAATATAACTAAAAGCAAAAAAAAAAGAAAAAAAATAAAATCTAAAAAACCATAAGAAACAAAACGAAAGAAAAAACAGCAAAAAAGATAAAACAACAACGTTTAAAATTGTGGAAACATCCTAGTTAGGTCAAAAAGAACGCGCTGCCCGGGGGGAGTATCCTGGGCGTGCAGAGGGGGTGAAGACAGTGGTTTTCTCGCCTCCCCCCCCCCCCCCCCAGCGCGAGCCAGAAGCGGCAGGGGCGGAGCTTCCGGGCCTAGCCGACCGCCTCCCGTGGCGGGCCGGCGGGCACGCCGGCCGCGGGCTCCGGCGTGGCGCGGTACAGCAGGCCCGCCGCGTCCAGCGTGTGCGCGGCCTTGAGCAGCACAAAGGTGTGCGAGACCGGGGTCAGGCAGGGGTGCTGCCCCGGCGGCACGGCCGCGCACGAACGCGTGAGGCACACCGCCTGGCCGGACTTGTCCCGGAAGCCGAAGCGCCGACAGCGGTTGCAGACGACGTCGAGGCGGCCGTCCGAGGTGCGCAGCACTTGCTTGAGCACAGAACGCGACGCGCCCCCCTGGACCAGGGCGTCCACCAACATGTTGTCGCACTTGCTCGCCCCGTTTGTGCGCGTCGACTTGGTGCCCTGGTGCGTCAAGGGGTCCGTGGGCCCGCGGTGCCTGGACTTGAACTGGCACTCGCTGGTCTTCTCTTGCTTGTTGTAGTACTGCAGGCCGACCATGGTCGGGTTGTCGGCGCAGTCCTGTTCCATGCACGCCGGGTTGTACAGGCGCTGGCCGGACAGCAGGTGCAGCTCGCGCAGGTAGGCCTGCCAGGGCCGCAGCTGCTCGGCCCGCAGCGGCTGGCCGGGGCTCGGCGCCAGCGAGTCCAGGTAGTCCTGCCGGGTGCGGCCCAGCGGGCCCGGCCACCCGGCGCACGGTCCGGGGTCGGCGAGCGGCACCAGCGCGCGGAACCAGCCCGCCTCGGCCGGGCGCTCGGCCGGCCCGGGCTGCTGGGGGGCGGGTTCGCCCAGCGTGTGCGCGAGCCAGGCCTCCTCGCTCCGCACCCACGCCGCCAGGGCTAGCGGCGACTGGCAGCGGCCGTCGGGGGAGTGGAAGTGGGCGCGCTGGGGGTCGGCCGGGCACGCCCGGCGCGCGTCCGCGGGGCCCGCCAGGTCGGACGCCTCGGTGGCCAGGCGCAGGACCTTGCACAGGGCCGCGAAGGCCGGCCCGGCCGCGGCGCCCCCGCCCGCCAGGCGCAGCCAGTGCTGGACGCAGCGCCGGAACAGCTGGGGCGGGTCGGAGCGCACCGAGGCCTCCAGCACCCACCAGAACTCGGCCCGCCACAACGCCTGCCGGGGCCGGCCCTCGAGGGCCGTGTGGCGCAGCGTCTCCTGCGCCCAGGGCCAGACGTCGGCGACGGAGCCGCCGGTGACCGGGTGCCGGAGCTCGCGGCCGTGCCGGAGCACGAGCAGCGAGTGCAGCCCCGTCACGGCGTCGCTCACGGTCTTGCGGAACAGCTGCGCCGGGTTGACGAGCAGCTCCGGCCTTTCCCTGGTCGGCAGGTACGGCATGTCGTAGTCGGGCAGCACGGCGCACACGATGCTCTTCTGGCCCGACGCATTCGAAATCTTGTCCCCGTACTGCAGGGGCGCCGCCCGCACCGTGGCGACCCGCACCACCGCCGCGCGCCCGGCCGTGCCGCCGCCGCTGCTGCCGCTGCCGCTGCCGCTGCTGCCGCTGCTGCCGCGCAGCCCCGCCCAGTCGGCCGGGCCCGGGTCGAGCCAGCAGCGGCCCGGGCCCTCCCCGTCCAGGGCGCACACGCTCGTCTCCGCCACCCGGTCGTCCAGGGCCGCGGTCGTCTGCTGCAGCACGCCCTCCTGGTCCGGCGCGGCCGCGCCCACGGCGCCCCAGCGCAGGGTGTCGAGCACGGGCCCCCCGCGGTCGCAGCACAGGGAGCGCAGGAGCGGGTCGCCGCGGACCACGGCGGAGCCCGGGGCAGGCAGCCCCGGCTGCCCGTCTGCTAGCGAGAGCAGGTAGCCCTGCGGGTCCTGGTGGAACTGCGGGCGGCCCGCGCGCGCCGAGTGGCCGAGCCGGCGCAGCAGGCGCTCCTGCTCCAGCCGGCGCGCCGTGAGCGCGAAGGCCGCGTCCCACGACGAGTCCGCCGCCGGCTCGGCGGCGGCGGCGGCCCGCCGGCGGCCGCGCGGTTCGCTGGCGCTGAGCCAGTCGGCCAGCCGGGCCAGGTCGTCCCCGGCCTCCAGGAACATCTTTTGCTGGTAGCCCCGGTGCTCGACGTGCGTGAGCAGGCCCTCGTCCAGCGCCCCCCGCAGCCACACCGTGCAGTCGTCCTGGTTGTGGCTGAAGCCGCGGTACGCCAGCAGGACGTTGAGCCCGCTGGGCTGCAGCCCGACCGTGAGGGCCGAGGGGGTCGACTCCAACAGCGGGCGCTCGCTCAGCAGCAGGTGCTTGGCGGTGCTGCCGCCCACGAAGCGGCCCGGCAGCCACTGCGCGATGGCCTGGTTGTGCAGGCTGGCCGCGTACACGAGCCGGGTCCCCGTCACGTGCTCGTGGTACAGCGTCAGGGCGCCCGAGAAGCCCAGGTGCCGGATCGGTAGCAGCTGCACGTAGTCGGGGCCCGGCCGCGCCGCCCCCGCGACCGCCAGCGCGAGCCGGTGGAGCTTGGCCAGGCTCTCGCAGCCCCACGCCACGGCCGCCTGCTGCGTCGTGAGCCAGAAGATCCCCCCCGCCCGCAGCAGGGCGTGCCACGCCCCCCGCGCATCCGGCCACGCGCCGCCGGCGCTGTTGGTCAGCCCGTGCCGGTCCCACAGCCCCGCGGCCGCGCCCACCCGGCCCGCGAGCGTGCGCAGCCGGCCCCGGGCCCAGCCCGCGCGCACCGAGCGCGGCAGGGGCACCCGCCCCCCGGCCAGCACGGGCAGGACGGGCGCAGCCAGCCGCCCGGCGTGGACGTAGACGCACAGCCGGCCCTCGGCCTCGTCCAGCACGGTGCCCAGGAAGCGCAGCGGGGCGGCCGGGCCCGTGTCCGTGGCGTGCAGGCCCCGCTTGAGGATGCGGAGGCGGGCCTGCAGCTGGCGGGCGGCCTCCAGGCCCGGCAGGAAACCCAGCACGCGCCCGAAGCACTCGAGCGCCGGGCCGCCGCCCGCGGTGCCGCCGGCGGTGCCGCCGCCGCCGGCGGGTTCGCACGCCAGCAGCAACCAGTCCTCCAGCGCCCGCCGCCAGTCCGGGGGCAGCTCGGGCGTCACCAGCGTGCACTGCGCCGCGCGCTTGTCGTAGCCCGAGCGCTCCGACTTGCTGGTGGTGGTCGGGCACAGGAAGCCGGGGTGCGACATGTCGAACCGCTGGTCGCTGGTCGTGCAGTGCCCCGGCCGCACCATCTGGCAGACCCGCCGGCTCAGGCACCACTTCTTGACGAGGTTCTTGCAGCGCATGTTCTGCAGCACGCGGCGCAGGGGCTCCTGGTTGTTGGCCAGGGGGCGGTCGCGCGGTGACGCAAACTCGCGGAAGACGGACGACGCGTACGCCGCGTCCAGGAGGCTGTCGTAGCGGGCGCACACTACCAGCCCCCCCCCCACGACGACAGGCGGGCGTGCAGCAGCGTGCGCACGGCGCTCAGGGCCCGCTGCAGGTTGTGGCGGTACAGCGCCGCCAGCGTCAGCACGCCGCGGTTCTGCAGCGCGTGCGGGTCCGACAGCCCGCGGGTGCCCTTGTAGCCCGAGCACAGCGCCCCGGGCAGCCCCACCTCGCCGCTGCATAGCAGCCGCGCGGCGTCCGCCAGGTGCAGCAGCTTGGCCTCGTCGGTGCGCCGGCCCGCCTCCCGCAGCCGCGGCTCGTCCAGCGCGTACTCCGCCACCAGGCGCCACGCCGCACAGGCGCCCGCGTGCGCCGGTTGTTGGGCCGCGCGCCGCAGGCACTCGGCCAGCCAGCACGCGGGGGTGCCCGTGACGTGCACCAGGAGGCGGTGGCGCAGCCACCAGCGCCCCTGCTCCTCCAGCTCGTCCGCCCGGAGCCCCTTGGCCCGCGTGCACCAGAGCTGGCCCAGGCGGAACAGCGCCTGCCCCCGCGTGCGCACGCCCTCGTTGTACTGCCAGGACCGCTGCAGCAGCTCCGAGTACAAGTCACGCTCCGCGGGCGCGTCCGCCCGGCATGCCAGGGCCAGCAGCTGGGCCAGGCTCTGGCAGCCCAGCGCACGCCACAGGATGAGCATGGGCAGGTCGCACGGCTGCCCCAGGTGCATGCTCAGCACCACTTGGCCGGAATCGAACTTGGCCTGCTCGCGCGCCGCCCGCCCCAGCTCCGCCGCCGGCAGGGCGCCCCGGACGACGCGGGCCGAGCGCACGGCCCGGCAGGCCTGGTCCAGGGCCTCCAGCGTGTCCCGCAGCGCGGCGTTCTCCAGCGTGTCCCGCAGCGCGGCGTTCTGGGTGTTCCCGTAGCCCGGCCGCAGGGTGTCGTCTTCGTCCTGGCCGCCGGCCGCCGGGCCGGGGTACAGCAGCACCCGGCGCACGCGCCGCGACCCGATGGCCGACTGTTCCTGGTTCTGCATGCTGTCCCGGTGGTAGTTCGCCGGCCCCTCCTCGTCGTCCGGCTCGTCCTCCTCCGCGCCGGGGCCCGCGTGCTCCGCCCCGGCCTCCGCCGGCCCCGTCCGCCGCCGGCAGTCGCTCGACCTCGGCCGACCGCCCCGTCCGCCACTGGACCTCGCGGCGGCGCGTGCCGCCGGGCGTACTGTCGGTGGCGGTCAGGCGGTAGGTCTCGTGCGCATCCACCAGTGGGGCACCGTCAGCCTGCACCCTACCCTAGGGGAGCACTTCCGGGGGGCCTCCTCTCTGCTGAGCCTGCCGCCGACCCCGCCACCCCCCAGCACCCACGGCCCCCTCCGGTCGTTGGCCAGGTCCTTCGAGGGCGCGACACTCTTCAACAGCTCCCTCAGCGCTTGGGACGTCAGCTCGGTCAATTCCTTCGCCGGGACCTTCCGTGGCGCCAGCAGGTTCGACTCGGACCTGGCGTCCTGGCGCCTGGGCCCCGCTGACCTGGACCTAAGCTCCATGTTCGAGGGCGCGCGGTCCTTCAACCGCAGCCTGGCCGCCTGGAACGTGAGCGGGGTCGTCACTATGCAAAGACTGTTTTTCGGCGCGTCGTCGCTGCGCCAGGACCTTTCGCGTTGGGACCTGGCCAACCTAGCGGCGGGGTCGGGCTGCCGAGACATTGCCGACCGCACACGCGTGAGCCTACGGTTGGGAGAGGCCTGTAACATCTAGCAGCCGCGGCCCGCCAGGACAGGCTGGGCGAGGAGGAGCTAGGGGCTACGACCGGGCGCCCGCCGGCTTCTTTTGCGGCTAGGCCCCTGACACACCGCGCCCAGAGGACACAGGCTCCGGAGAAGACAGACCCCTAACCCCCCCCCCTTGCACTAGCCTACGGGGCCACTGGTCCTTCCTGGCCTTATCCTAATATTAAATGAGAGCTGCTGCAGAAGACTTTTAATTTTTCTCGGGCCCACGCTGCGCGTACCCCCACTCAGCCCCCCGGGGAGGGGGCTGTTCACCGGGGTGCGCCCAGGTAAGTCGTGACAAAGGAATGGCCCCCGCTCGGCGCGACCGCCTCCAGGAACGCCTGCGCCGCGGCCGGCCGGGCGGGCAGGGGCACGCCTGGCGGCACGGGCGCGCCGGCGACGCGCCGGACCAGCTCCACGGCCCGTTTAGCAGAAAGGCCCCCTCCTACCCTTGGCTTTTAGCACTGCGTTTAGCAGAAAGGCCCCCCCCTACCCTAGGCTTTTAGCACCCCGTTTAGCAGAACAGCCCCCCCCCTACCCTAGGTTTTTAGCACTTTGTTTAGCAGAAAGGCCCCCCCCCCCTCCTACCCTGGGTTCTAGCACCGCATGTAGCAACCCTCCCCCCAGGTTTTAGCACCGCATTTAGCAAACCCCCCCCCCCCCTGGGTTTTAGCACCCCGTTTAGCAGAACAGCCTCCCCCCCCCCCTCCTACCCTGGGTTCTAGCACCGCATGTAGCAACCCTCCCCCCAGGTTTTAGCACCGCATTTAGCAAACCCCCCCCTGGGTTTTAGCACCGTGTTTAGCAGAAGCCCCCCCCCCCCCCCTCCTACCCTGGGTTTCTAGCACCGCATTTAGCACCCCTCTCCCAGGTTTTGGCACTGCGTTTTAAATGAGCAGGAAGCCCCCCCCCCCCCCCCCCTCCCCGTGAGCTTTAGCACCGCGTTTAGCAGAAGAGCACTCCCCCCTACCCCAAGCTTTTAGCACAGCGTTTAGCAACCCCCCCCCCCCCCTGGGTTTTAGCACCACCTTTAGCAGGAAAAGCCCCCCCTACCCTAGGCTTTTAGCACTGCGTTTAGCAAACCCCCCCCCCCCCCCTGGGTTTTAGCACTGCGTTTAGCAACCCCCCCCCCTGGGTTTAGCACCACCTTTAGCAGAAAAGCCCCCCCTTCCCTGGGCCTTTGGCACTGCGTTTAGCAGAAAAGACCCCCCCCCCCCCCCCCTCTCTCCTCTGGGCGTTGAGCACCTGTAAGCTAGAAACCCAAGCCCCTTCCTCTGCTCGTCGTCCACCCACCCACCACGCCTGCCCGAATGTGAGGGAGCAGGGGGGGGCGGGCGGCGCCCCCCCCCCCCCCCCCTTGGCCCTCGGCAACCGGCGCGCGCGGGGGGGGGGGGGGTGGGGCGTTCCGAGGGGACACCTCAGGTGGCAGTGGGGTCGCGTGCCCGCTTCCGCCCACACCCCGGGGGACGAGGGAGTGCGGGGGGAGAGGGGGGGTGGGGGAAAGCGCTCCCCCCCGCCCTGTGCCGGGTGGGCCTGCGCGCACACGGGGCGTGGGGGAGAGGAGTACCCCCTGCCGACCGTCGCTAGGCCTGCCCTGGTTAGGACACAAAGCGTAGTTGGGACGCAGTGCCAGATGGTTCAAGGGCCAGGCCACGCCCAAGCCAACTCCTTCGGCCAAGAAAAGCCTCCTCGGCGGCAGGTCTTCTTGGGAGGCATACCAGGGAACGCGACCTACGAACAGATATGGCAGGCCCTCGTAGACGCGGGCGTAGAGGTCCAGCGACTGCGACTCGTCTATCACCAGGGGCGGTCCAGGGGCTTTGCCTTTGCTACCTTTGCGAGCGCCGCGGCCGCTCAGCAAGTGATAGCTAACGGGCTCATGGTCCTCGGCCGCAAAGTGGACTGTCGCGCGGGCGAGCGGCAAGGACTACACCGCACCGGCGTATATACGCGCAAGCTGTTCGTAGGCAACATTGCTCCCTCCACCTCCCTCCAGGACCTGAGGGACTACTTTGCCGCCCATGGCCGGGTGATCAATGTGCAGCTCAAGTTCTGCGCCGGCCTGCGCCCGGTCCACCGTGGTTTCTGCTTTGTCACGTTTGGCGAAGTGGACGAGGCACAGCGAGTTCTGTCGCGCGTGCATGTGCTGTGCGGCAGGGTCCTGCGCGTGGCCAAGGCGGAGGGCCGAGCGCCAGCCAGCGAGCTTCCCCCAGCTACTAGCCTGCCCTACTCCGGCACCTGGCGCGGGGGACCTACCGCTAGCCTACCCCACGCTGGCGCCTGGCGCTGGGGGCCTGCTTGGGTGACAAACTACGGTGTTTACCGAAGCAGCCGGTCTATGCACTGACCTGCTACACGGAACAGAGAGTGTTCGACCTCCGAAGACTGTCCCGGGGGATGGCCGGGCTGGGCCCCGCAGAAAGAGGCCCGGGCGAGAAGAGCAGTGTTGGCTGGGTCAGGCACTTGCGTGTGACGACCAATTACTCCAGCCTCCGTGATGATGAGGCTCCCTTCAGCGCCTCGGTCACCCCGCTGGACGGTGATCCGCTCGAGCTGCCCGCGCTCGGTGAAGCGCGCCGGGCCCTCGAGCAGCAGGGCGCCAACACACTGGCCTGTTCCTTCCTGCCGCGCGCCATACTAACTAGCCTCCTGGTGGCAGGGCGTTACGCGCACCTCCGGGGGATCCAGATCCTGGTGCTGCCGGAGCTGGCGGAGGAGCCCTGCCTGCCCCGCCGCCGGTACGGAGCGGAGACGGTGTATGCATGCAGCTTGGCTGAGGTCAAGCGCTCCTTCGACGTGGTGAAGTGTAGCCTGCAGCAACTAGCCCGGCGGGCCCGCGCGCGCGAGAAGCAGGAGTACGGGTGCTGCTACAGACAGGGGATGTGCCAGCCCGTACTACCGCAACTCTCGTCCTGGCAGCGCAGTGCTTGCTTGCGCTGGATCAACGAGAGGCGGGCGGCCTGCGGGGCGCGAGAACAGGAGGTGGCCGGCCGCCGCAGGCTAGGCCCCCGCGGCGGGCCAGTGCACCAGCAGCCTCCGCAACTCTTCTAGAAACTGTGCCTGCTGGTGCGAGGCCGCGAGCCGCGCGCGGAGCTGGGCCAGGGTGCCCAGTCCCGGCCCGCCGACCGCCCCGGCCCGCCGGCCGCCTGCGGGGCGCCGAGCGCGGGCAGCTCCCAGCCCCAGCGCGAGCGCACAAAGCCCAGCAGCTCCTGCCACTCGCTCGCCACGTCGCTCGGGTACGCGTCCACGCGCGGGCCGAGCAGCGCCCCGTGGGCCAGCCACTGCCACGCGCTGGTGTCCGGCCAGCCCGCCGCCTCCTGGCCTGGCAGCAGGGCCCCGCCGGGCGCGGCGGGCGGCGTGGTGTCGGTAGCCGTAGCGAGGGTGGGGTCGAGCCCCCGCGCCGCGGCGCTGAGGCTCCCGTACGCCGCCTCACATTCCGCCTGCCAGGCGCGCACCTCCGGCAGAGCGCCTAGGAGGCGCACCCTGGCCGCGCACAGGCTCTGGAACCTGGACATGACCCGGGCCCAGGCGGCGGCGAGCGTGCCCGACACCCGGGCCTCGGCGGCGGCGCCGCGGGCCCAGACCTCTCCCGCGCCCCACAACAAAGACAACAAGAGGAAATTAAACAAGAGCGCATGTCGTGCCTGGAGCAGAGGGCCGGGCCAACCGGAGCCAGGGGGGCCGTCGTCTGCGCCCCCCGCGGCGCTGGCTTCTGCCCGGAAGCTGGCGACCAGGGTCGAGCCGGCGAGGGCCCGCAGCAAGGCTGCGCCGCTGCTCGAGGCGCCCGGGGGACAGTGTGAAGAGAGAGTCGCTGTCGGCTACACCCGGGTCCGCCAAGTCCCGTAGCTCCGGGACGCGTGCTGCAGCAGGCCCCCCAGCAACTCCACCAGGGGCGGCAGGCCCGCGCCCGCCTCGGCGCCGCCGCGGTCGCGCTGCGACCCGTCCCAGCGCGGGACGGACAGTGTGTCCTGCCGGTCATCGGCGTCCTGCAACCAGCGCAGGCCTCGGCCACCCCGGCGGCGGAGCCGCACGCCGCCTGCAGGCCCGGCCAAGCCAGACGCCACGCCTCGGGAGCGGGCGGGCCGGCCGCGCAGACGCCCACATAAAAAGCCTCCGTCTGCAGTGGGGCCGGCCGCATCGCTTCTGGCGGTGGAGATCAGTGGGTCTGACCGCCGCACTCCGGGGGGAAGGGGGGCCGGCCGTGCGCGGAAGTAACTCTCGCTCTCGGGGGAGGGGTGCAATCTCCGCCCCCCCCCCCCCCCCCGCCCTGCCCCCAGGGGCAGCGCCCCGAGGGGGAAGGATTCTCTCCGCCTCCCCCCCTCCCCCCGCCCTGCCCCCCAGGGGCGGCGCCGGCATGCGCAGCGTCCTTTTCTTGGCCTGGTCAAGATAGCTCCTTGATTGAGTCGCCCCCGTCTCCCTGAGTTCGGCTCTCGCTTTGCAGGCATTCCATTGCAGGTTAAAGGTGAAACAGATTCTCCCCTGGGGTGGTTGCTCCAGATCAAACGGCTGGCCCGCTATTACCTGCCCGGCCTGCCACGGCGATGGCGCTGGGGTCGGCTCCGGTTCCGGCGTTGCTTCCTGCCCTGCCGGCCACTGCGATGGCGCTGGGGCCGGTTCCGCTGCCGGCGGCGCCGGTGCGGTCAGCAGCGGGTACTGTGCCTGTTCTGGTAGCCACGCTGTCTGTAAGGCGTACCTGGCTCCAGCCACCGCTGCTGGCCCGGACCGTACCACCGCGATGAAGATACTGGTCAAACAGTCCATTACGCTACATGCTGTGTGCGGCAGCAGGTAACACGCGAATCCGCTAACGAAGTCGGTTAGCACGCGTATACCGCCTGCACTTAGAGCACCTAGTATGCTCCCCAGGTACCACCCGAAAGCAGCCATCCTGTCACACCATTCATGGGTGACCCGCACGGCCTGCTGTGTTTCTACTTCGCGCCAGGCCCGCTGTTGTTCTCTGAGTAATTCACTTGCGTTCTTCCGAGCAAGCCCTAGGTGCTGTAAGCGTGCCGTAACCTGTAACGCTTGGTCCTCCAATGCTGCCCGCTCGTCTTGCAGCGCCTGCTGGTAGTCTTTATTCTTCCGCGTCCTTGATTGGACCTTGTCCTTGAGAACTAGCGCTTGGCCGCGTATTGCCTCGGCTTTCTCTGCCAGTTCCCGTAAAGCCCGTGCAACCTCCGGCTTTAGGGACACCATCTGCCCCGACGATCGGGGCCCCGCCGCGCCCGACAACGCGCTCGGTCCCGCCGGGGCAGGAGGCGGCGGCGGGGGGGCGCCCGGGGGGAAGCTCGCTTCCAATCTCGTGTCGATCTTTCTGTGGCGCCCGGACCCGCATGGTTGGCCGAGGGGAGGGGGGTGCCAGCACAGACGAGGCCGCCGGTCGCGTCCTGGCCGGGCCTGTTGCCTCCGCTCCTCGGAGTGCTAGCCGGTAGCCCAGCCCCAGGCAGCGTAGGTACCTAGCGTCTAGGAGTTGCCGAAGCAGCGAGGGGGCGGGGCGGGGGTGCGACGACTTGAGCGGGGGACCGCCCGGGTAGTGCAGCCAGTTGCCCCGAAGGGAGGCGGCGTAGACGGCGTCCACGAGGCGCTGCAAGAGTACGGGCACCTCTGCCTCGCGGACTTGCTCAGCTACTGTCGTGCCTGCCCCCGTCTCGGTATAGAACGCAAAGCCCGCCCCCCCGGGATACCGCAGCTCGTAACACCACAGCACCTCCCGAGAAGCGTCAGGGGCGCGGGCCCGTGACGAGGTCGCACGCGGGCCCTTGCGCCTGCGCCTTCGCCGTTGCGAGTATGCTAACCCCGCCGCCGCTGTTGCCGCAGTTGTCAATACTGCGGTGGTTACCGGCCAGTCCCGTGGGGTGAGGTAGGCGTATGGTCCTGGGGCCGGGCACGGCTCCTCCTCAGGTTGGAGGCATTGGTACGTGGTGTGACTCCCAGCCCAGACGTTGTCCCCCGCCGGGCACTTCGCGTCCCACCTCAGCCCGTACAGGCCGCCTGGCGTTGCCGACAACTTACCCCCCCACACCGGGGGTAGGCGCTGTCCCTATGGCGTTTGGCGAGGCCATGCTGGAACCCGCCAATCTGGCGGCGCTGGGTAGAGGCAGCCACGGAGAGGGCCAGGCCGGGCAAGAAGAGTCTTTTTTTAAATAAAAGAAAGCTGCTTGACTGATGGTCACGACGGGCAAGGCAGGGGGAAGGGGGGCAGAGGGAGACAGAAAAGGGGGAAAGAACTTGGGCTGCTGAGAGGAAAGGGCGGAGAGGAGACGGAGTAGCCCCCTGCCTGACCTGGCCGGGGGCGCCCCGTGCCCTCTCCTGCTCAGGCCGCTGGCCGCCGCTACCGGTGGCTCACCGCGGTGGAGCCCGGGCCACAAGCCTGTGGTGCACGGCCTAGGGGAAGAGGGGGGAAGAGGGGGGCGGACGCCCCTAGCGCGCCGGGGCCCGCCCGCCCGTAGCACAGCAGCGTGCACCGCCTGCCCCAGCGCCCGAGGCGGCCCGCCCTTGGCAGGTCGTGCCAGTCCCAGCCCTGGTCCGTGCGCCACCAGGCCGAGCGCGCGTGCCTGGCCGGCTTCGGTTGCAGGTCGTCCAAGTACCACCAGTCGCTGTCGGCTCCCGTGTGAGAGCGCGCGAGGGCTACGTAGTGCCCGCGGTGTGCGCTGGCGCCCAGGTGTGGCTGCAGCCCCGCGAGCACGTAGCGTTGCGGTTCGGCCCCCGCCCGCCGGCACACGAACTCTCCCCACAAGGGGGCGAGCGGCGAGCGGTCCTTGGTGCGCGCGTCGCCCGCACCGGCGACAACCCGCCTGACGAACACGAACAGGACGGGCGGCAGGCGCTCCGTGGCCGCTAGCGAGGCGAGGCGTGCCATCAGGCGCTGGTAGCCGGCCGGCTGGCACACCAGTGGCAGCTCTTCTAACTGGACGTGGCGCTCGTACTTGAGGCCCGCCTCCTGCAGCCGGGTTTCCTCTGCGCCGGCCAGCTCTGGCGGCAGGCAGCGCGCGCCTTGCTCACCCCAGGTCAAGATCACACTAGCCACTCGCCGCAGTTGGTGCTGCGGTCAACAGGCGGTGGAGCTCCGCGCACGCCGGCGTCAGGCGGCCGGGCCCGGCGGGCCCCCCCAGGGCCCAGCGCCGGCGCAAGAAAAAACGCTGGATCACGTCCTGCGCAAAGTCCCAGGCGTCCTGCGGGCCTGGGGAGCGGCCCTGGGGCAACACCGAGGCGCCGGGGTCTGCAGTGGGGTCCGAGTCCATGGCCAGGCACTCTACGTCGTACGGCGGCAGGGCCACGCCCCGCGGGTGCCGGTGCAGCCAGGCGAGGAGGACCCTCGCCCCCCCCCCCCCCCCCCCCCCGGTGGTGCGGGGGAGCGTCCGGCGACAACTCCCCCCGCGGAAAATAGTCCTCCTGTACCAGGCGCAGGACCGCGATGCGAACTTCGGTGCTGCACAGCAGCACCTGCAGCGTAGCGTGCAAGAAGCAGCGCCAGCCCTGGTTGCCGGCGTTGAACGGCGCCGGGTTCAGCACTCGGCGCTGGCCATGGCGCCGGACAGGTTTGTGCCCGCGCGGGGGGGGCGCTGGCCTGGCGCCGGCCGGCACAGCCCATCCCCCCCCCCCCCCCCGGAGGCCGGGCGGTCTCCCGCCCCTCGTCGCCCCCTCCCCCCCCTCCCCCCGCGCCCCCCCGCCTGCCCCCGATCCCCCCGCAGCCTGCCCCTCCCCAAAAGTAACTACCCCGAAGCATGAGCACCCAGTGTCGCGCCTGTGGGATCGAGCGCCCGACTAAACTCCGGCGTACAGAGGAGGAGGAAAAGCCTGGCGGTTCAGGGGGCCCTCGTTCGTGGCTATCCTGTTCGGGGGTTCCTCTGCATCATCATCATCTCCCACAGAACGGCCGGTATGGCGTTGCCCTCTGGAGCTTGTAACCGCCCTGCCGGAAGACTCGTTCCTGCCCACGGCAGTGCGACTGAACCTCCAAAAAATCCCCAATCCCCGGAGGTAGACCTCAGGACGTGGGCGGACGCTAGCTCTCTGGACCTCGTACGGGACGAGGTTGTTGCCTACTGGCCCAAGATGTGCCGGGCCCTCCTGGGCAGGTGCTGGGCGCTGGCTGAGCTTCACGGGGCCATTAATGACTTTCGCGATCCACCGCCACAAGAGCAGCTTCTGCGGAGCCGGCTGATAGCTTTATCGGCCGAGCTCCGGATACTAGTAGCACAAGCCGAGCCCAGCATTGGCTATAAAGATGACGACGAGACGCCAGTGCCTTCGTCGGCAAGCCTACCAAGCTGGGGCCCCGAACACTATACGATACTGTGCATGCTTGGCCTGGAGTTTCCTGCTTGTGAACACGTCGTACGGCTGTATGAAGAATTCTGCCTGCACGGACTGTTGTATACCCCTGCTCTGGAATCCCGTGGCCTGTCAGTGCTGCCAGCTGTTAAGGTAAAAACAAAGAATAGCCGCGGTTATGTAGAATGGGAGCCTCTCGCAGTTTCGCCTGCTTCGGGGTTTTGGGTTCAGAACGAGCCTGGTGCGGAGGGGGTACCGTAGTACTACCCAGGGCTAGAGACGTGTTACCAACGGCCGCGGTCGCGGGTAGACTCGGATACACCTGTGGTATGGCACTGGGGCCTCTCCGAGGTGGCCGGGCTGCGACCGTACCAGGGCCTGAAACCCCTGGCTGCCTTGTCTAAGCTCGTCGGCCAGGCTTGGGACCTGGCCCGGGCCGCCGACGTCCCGGACCTGCAGCACCACTGGTCGGCGCCAGGGTTGAATGAAGAGCTGCAACAGTTCAAACGGTCGCTACAGCCGCCGGCGGGACCTGCCCCCCTTGATAAGTCTGGGGACAACGTGGCGTCTGTCCTCGGCCAGCAAGTCCGCCTGTGCCAACAGGTTCTGGCCAGCTATTCTGAGCCCGCTCCGGCCGCCGCCGACACCAAGGCACGCCGCGGGTGCGCGGCCGTCCCGGAGACAACAGTTGACGAGCAGGGGCTGTCCGCTGAGGTGGAGATCACCCTGGGGGGTGTGACACGCACTTACCCCCGGGCGGTCTTACAGAGGCTGCCGGGGCTGCTGGCTGAGCTTAGTAAGAAGCCCGGAGCCGGCACCGTCGAGCTGCAGTTTGCTAAGGGTGCCAACGGAGTGGACCACGCCAAACTGGTCCTGGACGAGATAGGCCATTACTACCACACTGCTCTGTGGACCATAGCGGACCGTGGCAAGCGACTCGCTGAGTCCTGCTTGCCGTTGACTGCCGTACACCGTACACCGGCACTGCAGAGAACCGATAGCAACGGGAAGGCTGAGCGGGGACACCGGGCCTATGTATGCCATGGCCTGGCGCTAGGCCTGTGGCAGATCGCCGACCTTGTTACGAACCGCACAACACCTACGGAAAGCACTGACTCCGCACAGATCACGGAATGGGATGAAGCAAGATTTTTAGCGCTGAGCCAGTGGGGCCTGGAGTTCCGCTATATATCCTACGCAGCACGCCTGTGTACCAAGCGCCGCCACCAAAACGCCCAAGTACAAGGGGTGGTGGATCACAGAACCCTCTGGGGCCGTACGCTACAGTAAGTGACCTTGTCGGCCAGAATGTAGATGCAAAAGGGTACTGGTGGGAGCCCGGCACGCCACCGTCTTACAAATCTCTGGAGATCATCGAGAGCGCCAGGATTCACGGTAGCTTCTACGACGACGACGAATTCCTACTACGAGCTGTGGAAAAATGGCTAAGCAAAAGAAAAGAACTGGAGGGGATACTTCACTCCTTGCAGAAAGCGCGCCCGCGACCCCAGGCCTGGGAAATGCTGCGAGAGGCAATACAGCTTTGCCTGCACACTGAAGGCAACGAGTTCGCCAAAGAGTTCACTGCAATCGTGGAGCACTACAAGAGGGAGCGACAAGAGCGGCAAACGGCGCGGTAGGGGGGGCGCCCATTTCCGTCACGCGTGCACTGCAGGGTCTCGGCAAGGGGGGGCAGGGGGCCTGGTCCCGTTTGTCTTGCCGGCAGTCGATCAGAAGCAGCAGGAACAAGATTTAGTAATATTAAATTGTGTGGCCCCAAAGACTACGTTCGGTGGTACTCACCTCCTACCTGACTTCAGGACATCGTACATAGCTGTCCACCTGAAAGGAAAAGAGAGGTCTTGTATTTTTGGCGCCCTTCTGCCTCCCCCGCGGCCTTATGGCGGGCGTGCTCTCGTCGCAGTCCGGTCAACCTAGGTAGACCGAGACGCCGAGCATGGCGGGGTAAGAGGAGCGACACCAGGCGAGTGGGGGGGGGGGGGGGGGGGGGGGCGAGTCTTCCCTCCCCCTGTCTTCCCCTAGTGGTGCCTTTCTCCTTCCCCCCCCCCCCCCCCCCTCGCCCTGACGCGGGGGCGCCCCTCAGCCAGGCAAGCTGGCACTGCCGGAGAGGTCCGGTGCCCCCGCGCGAGCGCGCCGGTCGCGCACCCGCGCGAGCCCACCCCGGCCTGCTCTCCCCCCGGTGGGGAGCGCTAGGGGCGGGCCAGGGGCGCGGGCTGCTGCCGGGGGAACGGGGCGGGGGAGGGGCGGGGGGGGGGGGGGGGGGGGTGGCGGGGGCTGCCCACAACGGCCGGCCCCCCCGATGTCCAGCGCGCCGCCGGCCCCCGTAGGCCACGAGGACGACCCGCAGTCCAGGCCTGGGACGCGCGGCTGCAGACTGCCCCCCCGGCACGCCCCCCCGCGCCGCCGGCCGCCCACACGGACCCGTGGTCCCTGCGGCAGCAAGGAGGGCTCCAGGGGCTGGTCGGGGAGTGCGCGTTCCGGGTCCACGAGGCGGTGCGCGACTGGCAGGCCGCGCACGCGCGGGCGCACGGCGTGCGGCCCTTCGCGGACTCCCCCCCGAGGAGGACGAGGACGAGGCGAACGGGCCGGCGGCTTCGGCCGGGGCGGCGCGCCTGCAGGAGGTGCGGGCGACGCTGGACCTCTTCCTGACCGAGGGCGAGCCCCGCTCGCTGGACCAGAAGAGGTTCCACGACGCGATGCTCGTGTCGTGCGCGGAGCTGATCCTGGGCTAGATCGAGTTCCAGCGCGAGCGGCCGGGCCTGCTGGAGCAGCTCGGGCGCGCCACGTACCCGTTCGGCACGCTGATCCTCTGCCGCCGCCGCTGGGGCAAGTCCACCAGCGTGGCTTGCTTCTGTGCCGCGCTGCTGTTCATGCTCCAGCAAAAAAACTAGCAGGAGTAAGAAAAAAGAAATAAAGATGAAGAAGCAACAATTTTATATGTGAATGGTTTTAACGGGGCGAACTTTGACCACTACTTTATTAAACAGGAATTAATAAAAAGAGGTATCAAACCAAAATCACATATCATTAATAACGGCTCAATAATCTCTTTACAATTTGAAAATATTAAAATGTGGGATATGTGTAAGCATACTCAGGGGACTTTAAAAGAAAACTTAGAAAATATGAAATGTAAAACTCTTAAAGGAGATTTTGACCACGACAAGGCATCTACTTGGGAAACCATGAGTGAAGAATTAAGAAATAAGTGTCTTGAATATTTGAAGTGTGATGTTATGGGGTTAAAAGAGTTATATGACAAAATAAATATAGAGATATTTGAAAAACATTCAGTGAATTTAACTTCATATATTTCTACTTCAAGCCTCGCCTTCAATATTTGGAAGAAAATGATTGATGGTAAGAATGATGTAAGACTTCCAACTATTGAACCAGAGAAAGCGTTTAGAAAAGCAGTTATCGGAGCAAGAACATGTTCAAGCAAAAAAAGATTTATTTGAAAACAATACAAGGACTACTTAGCGGGGAAAATCACATTTGACGAATTAACAGATTATTTAGTTGATGCGGATGTCGTATCTTTATACCCAACAGCGATGCTTAATTTATTTATGGTTGGAGAAATTAAATTAGCTATCGCATCATTTGATTATAATAATCTTCCTATCGGTATTTACAATGTTGATTACATCTCACCAAAAGACATATTATATTCAAGAATAGGACAGAGAAATAAAATGGGTTCATTAAAGTGGAATTTGACAGATATGAAAGACCAATGGCTTACAAATGTTGATATTGAAGATATGATTAAGGAAGGCTACGATATAACGATTCATAAAGGATACTATACAGAGGAGGCAGAACCAGTATTCAAAGAATATATATTAGAAATGTTTAAGGCGAAAGAATAGCGAGAAAGGCACACCGCAATATTTATTAGCCAAACTATTTATGAATTCGTTATACGGAAAGATGATACAACGACCTATCCCAACAGAAGCAGAATATATTAAATCAAATGAGGAGCATTGGAAATTTTGGACGAAAAATCATATATCTGATGTGGTTGAATTCAAAGATAAAGACGGAAACAAACTTTGGCACGAATCTGGAATTCCTAGAAAGGAAGAAATAATTGAAGAGAGCATAACTAAACCTTCTCACTACGGGGCTTTCATTCTAGCATATAGCAGGCGAATTATGTATAACTACATAAAAGAGTCTAATCCAAATAAAGTCATAGAGGCTGATTTCTATTACACAGATACCGATAGTCTAGTGTTGCATGTTAGGTTTGCCAAACTAATTAAAAGACTTGGTGATAAATCTCTTGGTGGAATAACAGACGACTTAGGACATTGTTGTAAGATAAATAAGAGGAATATGGATTGCTCCTAAATTGTATATGTTAGAATTTACAACGGATGAAGCATTTCTCCCCTACCTTACTAAGAATGACTTGAAACATAAAGACAAAGGTGTTCATATAATTGAATGCTACGAAAATGAAGGAGTAAAAAAGAGATACTACCACCTCAGAGGTA
Organism: Paulinella micropora; assembly: GCA_019918135.1. Lineage (NCBI taxonomy): Eukaryota > Cercozoa > Imbricatea > Euglyphida > Paulinellidae > Paulinella > Paulinella micropora. Next base: position 113,211 of record WBZZ01003483.1, read on the forward strand.
AGGGGTTGAATTCAAAAGGGTTAAATCCAGAAGTATATGAAAAGATGGATTTAGGTGAAAGCATTGAAAATGTTAGAGATTTTCAAATGAAGAAAATTCATTTATCACGAAATAGCAAACAGCAAAACATTAACCATTTCAGCATAGTTCATACTACAAACATAAAAAAGAAAGTTAATGATAATAAATGGGGCGGTCGTGAGTTTATCAACAAAAATGATAGTATCCCTCATGGCTTCCATATCCGCTCCTAGATTAATGACGTTTATCAATATCTCAAACATGTTTGAGATTACGAGTATGAGCAAAGCGAATGAAAGTGAAGTTGATAATTAATTAATTAGTTAATTTTTTTCCATAAAATTTTTTTACCAGTCTATATAGACCAATGACCACCCTCACCAGACTATGTGAGAAGTTTGAGAAACTCTCTATTGAAAATAAAAAAGAAACATTTTCTCTTACCGATGTTAAAAAGATAATTACTGACGAAATCCAAATGATTGAAAATGCACGGCAGGCAAGCCAAGGGATATTTTTCCATTTGGTAAGTATCGCGGGAAGAAGGTTCAAGATATCGCACTTATTGATAAGCCATATCTTGAATGGGTTATGAAACAGCCGTGGTTTGAGAAATTTACTGACATTAAAAGTGAAGTGAAAAAATACATTTTAATAAAAATTATTTTGTAGTATATATAAGATGACCGACCTAAGCACCAAACAGGACTACTTGAATGAAATTGAAAAATGGAACATTGACAGCGAAATTAAAAGCCAACAATTAAATGGACTAAACCTGACATTGTATCTTTCTATGAGCAATATAAGCCAAGGGATGACAATGTGAAAGTAGTTATACCATCTAATGTTGATTTGCAAGATAAATCAACATTTGCCATAACGGATAAAGAAGAAAGCACACCTTTTAAGGAGGCTGATTTAAAAGAGACTGGAATTACCGAAATCAAGACTAATGTAGGTGAAGAGATAGCACAAAATGAAACCGATATTTTTCTTCAATATGGTAAATATGAAAAAAAATGAAAATTGAAGATGTTGCTAAGATTGATAAACCATACCTTGAATATTTAATTCAACAACCTTATTTTAATAATAAAGATGCGGTGAAAAATATCTCTGATATTTTAGAAATTAGACTTTCGTCTGCGACTTTCGTCTATTTCTAAAACATCGTCTTCCATTAATTTTTTTTTGCTTTTAATTTTTACTTTAATGGTTTACGATGTTTGACAATAAACGAGAAATCTGTTGAAGACAGATAGAAGTGAAATTGTCAAACATCAATGGTCTTCTACGAAGTTAGCGATAACATTAACATTTGAACCATTATTGGCAGTTCCAACGGATTTCTGTGTAAAAGTCAATACATCACTAGGAGACAAATATATATCATAATTTCTAAGATTTATTTGTTGAATTAATTGAGAATTTACGTAAAGTTTAAAATTTATTGTTCCGTTGGCAACGGCACTTGCCTTTGTGTCAGTATCTACAATTGAATACTTAGAATCAACATCTGCAAAACCCGCTCCAGTTAGTGTTCCATTTAATACCATTCTTACTACACACGACTTACTATCTTTATTTGTAATACTTATCAAAGTTGGATAAACATTTGAATAATTTGTTAAATTAGCACCGCCCGCATCAAATACCGCTTTGTTTCTTATACTAATAATAGGACTTTCAGTGGTGTTTGCTGCTTTACTTCCTTCCACTTCGTTTGTTATACTTGTGTTTATCGTATTCGTTCCCTCAATGAATAAACTGGCACTCGCTGTTTTAAGAGTTTGTATTCCAGTCTTTGTATAATTTCTCATTACTGCCGTAAAAGGTAATGTCGTATTTCGCAGGCTTACACCATTATTAGCATTCGCATACTCAATCATATGAACTAATTGAAATAATCCTGTTATGGGATTTTCAATATAAAACTTAATAGCACCAAATCCAAGATACTGAAATTGAATTTGAAATACATTTCCTTTGCTCCAGTCTAAGTCAGGCATAGCCGAAGTTCCATCGCACGGGTCGTCCCAGTCTTCTTGGTCAATATAATCTACAGCACCTCCTTTACAATGTGCAATATTCATTCCTGCTTGATTTTTGTAAAAATAAAATCCATCAACGAGATCATTTCCTATTCCAATATATGAATAGTAATCTTTTGTATCATCCGTTGTCCATAGAGCAGTAAAGCGGGCTAGGACACCCATTCCAGTTCTATTTTATTCTCCTTTTACTTACCAGTCTAGCATCTGCCGTAGCATCAGCAGTTGTTTTCAATTCAGCCATATTATTCAAAAATGACACAGATGATTTTGTTTTTGTTTTTGTCCATATCCTAGTATAAATGGTATATGGAAAGATTTCTTGTAATACTGGTGTTAATTGACCTACTACTGCTTCGCCAAAAGCGGTTTTTGAATGATTTGTTTCAATATTACCATCATATCCAACACTGACATTTATAAATTCTCCGTCAGGATTTTCTGCGATTAAGTTTCTCTGGTGGGACATTGTAGGTCTATATTATCAAAAAAATAAATTAACTATCAAAATTAATAATTACCTCTTAACTAATTGTAATCATATTTGACTTAACCTGAACCTCCCACTGAGTGATTGCGACGGTGTAATGGTTGTAGGCGGCATTCATGGTGGTCGCAATAAACTCCCATCGTCGCTCAGTATCAAGACTTAAACCGCTGATTTCATTTTGGTCTTTGCTCCATAGCGGGCGGGTATTATCCCAAGCATCAACCCAGAACCAATTGTATTTATACACATCGTTATTCAACAAGGCCGAACCCTCAACCTTTGACTTCAAATACATATAGTCGTCTTCGCTCGCAGTGTCAACGTTGAATTCTTGCTGGCGGGAACCATCCAGAGTAGTGTAAAAATTGACAACCTTAGCAGCGGCACGATTATCGTTGTCATAGGCTGTGTTCTTTCTTTCTTCTGTGTCAAAAACAGAGTGATAAATCTTCTTCAAACGGCGACCGTGGCCTCTATGTTAGCAAGATCGGTGGTCGCACGAAAGGCAGTTCTAGTTGCTTCAAGAGTGCTGATATTAATCAAACCGTTAGCATTACACTTTTGGAGCATACAACCATATCCACTAGCATCCCCGTGGTTAGGAAGGTCTAGGAAATCCTTCAAACTCATTTCTGGTTTCCACAGCATCTTAGTTACCATTCTGAGATGGTTAAGGTCGCACAGATAAACACCGCTACGGGTCTGAAGTTGTATCTGGCTAATTTGTGAAAGGCAGTCCATAAAAATTCTAGAATAAACATTGGCACCAGCCGCTCTCATAGTATAAGTAACTCAAATAAGACCGAGCGAGATTAAAAGGTCTGCTAATAAGGTCAAAACTTCGTTCTTGTCCGCCAGCAGTGGTGACTTCAAATGTTCCAGAACCCTCACGAGGGGCGAGTTTATTCAAACGATACGAAGCACTGATGTAGTCGGTTCTAGAAAGTCTAGTTCGCCGCCGTGTTGAGTTGGCATTTTTTGTTTTTTAGGTAGTTGTGAATCTCAAAACTTGTTTTGAGATAGTTAACTAATTCACCAGAATATATTTATAGAAAAAAATAAATAATTCTAAAATTAAATTAATTACCTTACCTCACCTTTAACAAATTGACAAATGATGTAAATAAATCAAAATAATTAGTCTCTCTGTAAATAAACAATGCCATAACGATACCCAAACCATTAAGATTTATAGCCTGATCGTTTTCATCTGTAAGATAAAACCTATATACATTATTTGAACTGGTTGATAATTTCTTACCATACTCAGACCCACTTCCGTCATATATAATGGCTCCAAATGGAATTTCATTCGCCGTGTATATTTCTTGTAGCACGTGGTTATCTCCTTCCCCCACTAAGTCTGATTGAAGGTATAAAGTCTTTTCGCCAGTTAGAATAATCACATTCGGCGATTTAATAAATCATTAGCGAAGAAATATGTAGAATTTCTATCAAACCCCATAACCTCGTGAATACGGGTATCATCATCAAATATAAACCGCGGTTGAATTCCCTTATTCTCTGACACACTGAATGTTAATTTGCCATCTTCTGGTTCTATGTTGGTATTATTACTGGATACCACATAAGTATAATTATTTGGGCTGTCTGCGGTTAGCACCTCCGACAACTTATTTTTTAGATTGTTCATTGTGTAGTTCCCTCAGGTATCGTAATTAAAGCCTCATACCCGTCTTTGCTAAGAGTAAAAGTATTATATGGTGAAGCCACAGAGTAATATGACTTCGGCACATAGATATGAAGAATTTTACAATGTGTGGGATTGTCTAACCCCTTCATATTGACTTCGTGTGTAAAGTCGCTGTCTGTGCCAGTTATTTGGTTTTTGCTATTTATGTAATAGATACCACTCGCACGGCCTCCCTTATAGTCCATTGTTATATTATTAAATTTTTTTTTCAAAATGAAGTTTGTAAAACACACGGGAGCGGTAGCGGGAGTGTGGATTTACAAATAGGTGTCAAAACCATACCCGTTCTGTGTTTTTAATTTTTCCGCTTCTTCTTCTTTTAGGTCTGTATATCCACTATCAAACTTAAACCTGTTGCCTTTCGCTCGCTCCATTAAAAATCTCATACTATGCCAACCGCACGTGTCTGAGGTGATTGTTGTTTTACTTGATTAACCTTCATTAATAAATAACTATCGGGGTGGCTTTTGTCTATTAGTTGTTTCATTTGTTGTTGAAAGTCTTCTGTTGGCTAATAAAGTGCTAAAGGGTCATAGACTTCAACACTCCTGTCTTTATCTAGACTTATCCACACTGCTATGCAATGAGACCCCGCTTGTTTGTGATCGTCCAAATTCATAATAAATCCGTATCGCTTTCTGCTCTTCCTGGCTTCAACTTGTAGATTTCATCACTGGCTATTGCTCCGAGATACCATCCATATTTTTTCATTATGTCGTCTATTTCATTAGTCATTAAACCGCGACCCTCTCCTTGTAAGGGGACTTGCTCTGGCGTCTCCGCGACGCTCGGGGGTATGGTTGTCTCCGCGACGCTCGGGGGTATGGTTGTCTCCGCGACGCTCGGGGGTAGCGGTTGTGGCATTCCCTCGTCAATGTTCAAATCATTTGAAACTTGTTTATCCACATTCGGGTCTATTGTCATTTTACTAGTTAGAGTTTTTACAAAGTCCTTTTTGTTCATCGTGTGTTTCCAATCTTTGCGGGATAGATATTTTTTAATTATTTTTATTGAAAATACCTTATCCATTAATTCTTCTAATGTCTTCGCTCCAGTCCCTTTTTGCTCATTAATACCCATAAACTCTTTATATCTAGCATAATCCGCTACTTTTCTTTTTACGTTTTCCTTTTCATTTCCAACATCAATATTAAACCTTTTAATCATGTCAATGATCCACTTTGCAGTGTCTTTGTAATTTAATTTTTTATGACCATCACTATCCAGTCTCTTTTTTAAAGCCTTTGCTAACTCTTTTATAGTAATGTTTGGGTGATAAGTTTTTGAAAATGCAGAGATTAAAAATTGTTTAATTTGTAAATTTTCAAAATGCTTACTTTGTTCTTCTGCTTTCTTTTCTTCCTTTTCAAGTTTTTCTTTATATTCTTCTGCTAACTTTTTCTGTTCCTCTAAAGATGTCGCTGTGGCTATAGCCGTCTGAATATCTTGAATTGCTTTTTGTAAGTCTTTACGACTCATCTTTTTTATGAAATTATCTGTATATCCTGCTAATTTCAGTGTTTCAATATCTTTCTGCTTTTGCTTTTTTTCTTCCTCATATTGTTCTTTTATTTTCAATGGTGCTTCATCTCCTAAATTAGGTAATGGCGGTGCTTGTGGTGGTGCTCCTAATGGCGGTGCTTGTGGCTGTCCCTGCTGCGGTGGCATAATATATTGATATTGTGGTGGCGGTGGTAATGCTTGTATCCTATTTTTTCTGTCTTCTTCATATTTTACATCTTCTATAAGTTTTTGCTCCCTTCTTAGTTCTCTTGCTTTTTGTTCTTGTTGTTCATTAATATCCGCTAGTTCTCTTTTGTGTTCCCTATCCATTATATCTTGTCTTTCCTTAGCATCTGCTATGTCTTTTCGTTCTAGCCTTTTCTTTTCTTCTTCTATCTCATCCCTTTTCTTCTTTTCCTTTGCTTCCTCGTCATGTATTAACTCATATTTCTTTTGTAAGTTGCTTTGTATCTGGTTTCGGTTCTCGTGTTCAAGACGATTGAAATCAGATTTGATTATTTTTTCCCTTGGTTTGCGACTAGCCCTTTGCGACTTTGGCTTATTACCAATATATTTCATAAAAAGTTTAACGATTTGTAATGTGCTTAAAAAATCATTTGTTTTCTTACCAAAATTAAGATAATATTTTTTACCCTTCTGGATAATATATGGTCTCCCGCTCTTATTTCTATACACTCGTGGTGGTCTTACCTTAGCCTTTAATATTTTAGAATTGCGTGATATTTTAGAATTGCGCTTCATGCTTCGCATTATCGCTTATTCTAAAACATCTATTTTTTTATTTTAGAAAAAATAATGGACTATGATATTTCAGAAATGCATTTCATTATCTAACCATTCGATGTTTGACAATAAACGAGAATGAGCAAAGCGAATGAGAGTGAAATTGTCAAATATCTTCAGCGAAACTTTACAGCACCTCCTTGTTGCTTACCATAACCAAGTTTTGCAGCAGTAGAACCAATACGAGACGCATATGGAACCCCGACATCGCCAAGGGAATTAGCGGTCTTTGAAATAATCTTGTTATCGCGAAGGAATTTGTTAACAGCCAATGCTGTCTTACCAACACGAGCCCAGTTAATCTTTCCCCCTTTTTGCCCACTCTTCTTCTTAGTTTTCTTTTTTCCTCCCTTCTGTGGCATTGATGGATTGTATCCGATGTTATATCCTGATGGTTGTGAAATTATCACTGGCGATACTGGCATGTATAATACAGAAAAATAATTATTTATAAAAATTTCTTATTTTAATCTAAAGTTAAAATTCTTCAGTAATTCATCATCAACACTTGAGACATAAAGAAAATTAAATCGTTCCTTTGTTGCTTCGTGATACTTTTCCAGAAAGTAATCAAAATCAAAAGAAAGGTCTAAGTGCTTATACACGAGTTCCATTTTGTCTTGAGACTGTCCTGGAAAGATTAATAAATTGTCTAACTGCTTAATGGCTTCTGGTCGTAGGTCATTCAGATACTGGCTTGACATAATCACCTTTGATTTATAGTGTCTGTTCTTTTTTAACAAATTACTTACGGACCTGTCTCTTAATCCACTTCCTAAATCTGGAACAAAAACAACCTCTGGCGAAATATACTTGCTCGGTCGCTCTTTTGGTGCCTGCTTTATCTGTTTCTTTTCTTTTCCAAAGTATAAAAATTGTGGTTTCTCCATCGGTTCTTTATCGTCCTGTTTAATTTCGCCTTCCTGCTCTTCGTTATCTCTGTTTAATTTGTCAAGTTCATAATCAATGACATTCACAACATCTGATTTAAGAAAGGTATATATTGCCACAGGGTTTCCCCTGTTCTTAAAATGCTTTACCATTGCTTTATAAATGTAGTCCTTGTGTATTGTTGAAGCAATAATGACAATACGGGTTTTTCTGTCTGTCGTCCGTTTCAGTATTTCAAAGAGTGCTGTTGTTTTCGCGCTCTTCTTACGGGCAAGTAGAAATATATTGGCATACTGCTCATTAAATAATTTATAACCCTTTGCTTTTTTGTTTCCTTCGCCTTCCTGCTTCACTGGTTTCACCTTGACATTGTTTATTTTTTGCATCGCTATATTATTAAGCCAAAAACTCTAGGCATACAACAATTCGGCCTGCTAAATTTCCTGTATCAATATTTCCGCTGTCAGTTTTAAAGACTTTAAATGTATATTGTCGTCCGTCCATCCAACGACACCCAAATTATAACTAAGGTTTGAAATGTTTGCTGTGGCGCTGTCGGAGAATGTGCCAATAATTCCAATTCTGTCCATATAAAGAATTCTGGTTTTGGTTTCCGTCTGGTCGTTATAGTAGTGAATAAATTTTGCATTCATTTTGGTAGGTGTGAAAGACATCTGAATGTTCTTGTTGAATGATTTACCCACAAAATCATTGCTTAGAAAAAACAATCTTTTGGTATTTGAACTCCGTCATTGTTTATATATTGTATAATATTTTATGTTATTAATATTACTATTTGTGTTGTCTCCAACCTGTTGGAGATTTGTGCTAGGTCGGACTGCCTGCGACTTTTATAGTAGAGCAAATCAAACAAAACGAGATGCGTGTGCTTATTGTATAAAGCAAGGTATTGAATCCAAATTTAAATGTATTTACAAACCTCAAAGCGAGTGGTGTGTTAGTTTTGATGAAGCCCTGCCGTTAATCTGGGCGGGTAATGATGCTTTTTATAAAATTCAGTTGTATGAATGCTCACTTCTTACTTGAAGAAGGCGATGGAAGGCATATGCCGATGAGTAAAGTCAAAATTCCGACATAAGTATTAGCAACCTCACGACGTAAGTTCTTTTCAGATAGCCTCACGATACAAAGGGTTATAATGGCAATAATGATACCCATTTGAAATAAGTATTTAATAAGTCTGCTGTCGGTTGGTCTGTTTTTTATACAACAACAATTCCAGTTATCTTCCAATTCGTGCTCTACTTTTTTTTCCTCAGTCTTCAACGAAATGTCCAAAACACGATTTTTTAATTCTGGTGTTAGTTCGCCATATGTCATATTAATGAGTGGAGGTGGTGGGTGTAATCTAGGGGGCATTTGACAATTTCACTTCGTGCTATTCGCACTTTCGTTTATTGTCAAATATCGTTTATCAACAAACGGGAATCTGGCGATTAGCCAGATGGGAGTGTAGTTGATAAATATTCTGCTAATTGGTTTGCTTGGTCTTGTAATATATTCATAAGATTTTTATTTTCTTTTTCTAAATAAATCACCTTTTCCGATAACTTCTGTGTGGCCTTAATTAACGGGGCGATAAACTCGGAATAACCTATACCATAACCGACATCACCACTATCAACACATTTAACATCTTCTGGATTAACACTCACACCTTTCAATTCGCATTCTTTTCTTTGCTTTGGACACGGAACCATAATTGTTTCTTTTATAAAACCGCCAAAATCTAGCATATTCATTTCTGTTAGTATTTCTTCTAATTCCTGTGCTATTAAGCCAGTCCTACATTTTTTTATCATCAATCATACGATAGCAGACTGGATTTAACTTATTAATAAAATCTAAGCCTAAGCATTCCTTTATATCTTCTTTTTTTCTCCTGTCTGAATATTGAATTGGATTAGACAATACCCATAATTGTCCATCGCTTGCTTTCAAAGACATTAAAGCAGTATTTGAACTATTCTCCCATATGAACCCACTCGTTGAAGAATTATTCACTCTAAATCTAATAGCATAAGAAGTTAATCCTCCGCCTATTCCTCCTGCTGGTGCTGTTCCTCCATTTAATGCTTTATTTGCTCCAGACTGAGACATATAAATCCCCCATGCTGAATCAGCAGTATCCCATACAAATATTCCTCTCGCATTTGTCCCGTCTGTTTGTCCTTGAATTCCTATTTTCGCTCCATTATTAGTTGTGGTCGTTAGCAACCCAGAATATGTAATTCCCGAACTAGCCGTTATCAATCCTTTTGTCCATAAAGTTCCGTTTGCGCCATTTAGTGACATTAGCAATTGCTCTCCTGAATTCTCCCACACGAAACCCATCGTAGCATCATTAGCAACCCTAAAACGAAAACTATATGACCTAAAATCATTTCCTGAAACAGCCAAAGCATTTGCCAAACTTCTAGTGTTTCCAACTCCACCAGATGCCGCATAAATTCCCCAACTTGTATTGGTGGTATCCCATAGAAATATTCCTTTTGCATTTGTTCCGTCTGTTAGTCCCTGAATTCCTATTTTCGCCCCACTGGCATTCGTTACTGACGTTAGTGTGCCAGTGTATGTAATCCCCGCATTCGCAGTTAGTAAGCCACTTGTTGTTAATGTTGTTGTTGATATCCCAGCATTTGCTGTTATTAATCCCGCAGTGCTTACATTCCTCGCCTCAGACCATGTTATATTGCTTCCTGCTGTTATTCCTGATTTATAGTTAAAAGCAAGTTTGTTTGAGTTTTTGTATATTTGAAAGTTTGAACCAGCATTACTTGATTTCCAGTTTGAGCCGTCATAATAAGCACCAAAACTTAAGCCTATATTGTCGTGTGCCCAGTTCAATAACTGGAATGTGGGATAAGCATCTGCTGTTGTTATTGCCTGTATATGCGCCCCCGCAATGTTGTTCGTCGTTCCATATAACTCTAATCCGCCTGTTGCTCCTTTTCCTTTTGTTGAGTTGCCTATAATTATCGGTTTACCTAGTGCTGTTGTTATTTTGTCGCTCGTTGTTAATATTGTCGTAGTTATTCCTGCGGTTGAAGTAATTGTTCCAGCACTTGTTATGTTTGAATTCATATCTAAGGCACCATAAAACCGCATACCACCAGCATTGTTAAAACGAACAATGTCAGACGAAGCACTTATATTGTCCAAAAGTTTTGAAATATAAAGACCTGCTCCTTTTACATCAAATGCTACCTTAGTGAATACATAACCTCTTTGGTCTGCGGTTCCACTTGTAGCAGTATTTAGAGTAAATAAGAAATATTGATAATCACCAGTTGTCTGTGAAAAGAATATATCTCCTCCATTTTGGTTTAATATCCTCGCCCCATTATATGTAATATTTCCACCATTAATGATAACTTGATTATTAAAATCAGCCGTTTGTGTTAAAGTTAGATATTTTATCACAGTGCTCGTCCCGTTGAATGTTTTAATTCCTGTTATTGTTTGATCTCCTGTTAGTTTCACACAATTGTTATCCAGATATTGCCTATTTACCGCTTCATTCGCATTTTGTGGTGCTCCTAGATTAACAATCCTACTACTATTACAATCTAAGCCAGTAGCATTAAACCACGAAACAATCGTCCCGTCAATAATAAAACTTATTTTTTTCGCAGAAATTTCAAAGTTGTAATATGTTGCCGTGTTCATATCCAAACTAGCAATTGACCCAATATTACTGGTAGAATTGAAAGCAATGAATGTTCCCTTCGTCGTTGAATTTATTGAATTTCCAGTAATTTCAACACCACTGCTATATGTCTTAATTCCTGCTATGGTTTGGTTTCCTGAGGTTTTAACTGCCGAAGTATCAAGAACAGAAACATCCACACCATCAACAAGATTTACATTTGTTATATTTTGATTCCCATATTTAGTCCACCAGTCATACTAGCAGTGCCGTCTAATCTAAGAAAGGGCGAGTTTGTGTTTCTCCATTGTCCAGCGCTATAAATGAGTAGTTGATTATCTGCTGCTGTTGTTATAATCACATCGCTATGTGTATCAATACTTCCACTCGCCGACACTTTCGCGTTGTTCATATCGTGCTCTGATAGCCAAGTTGTGATAGACCTGCCATTTAGTTGATTTACATTTGTAATGTTTTGACTTTTCATATCAATCCCCGCACTCGTATTTATTATACTGCTAAATGTTTTACTTCCTCCTATGGTTTGGTATCCTGTTAGTTTGACCACCGAACCATCAACTGCGAGATTAGCGAGATTAATTCCATTATACGTAGAAGCCCCTGAAATAGCATAACCACCCATATTTAATGCTCCTGTCATACTGGTTGTGCGTCTAATCTCAGAAAGGGTGGTGTGGTGTTTCTCCATTGTCCCGTGCTATACATAAGCAGTTGGTTATCTGCTGGGAAGCCTGATATTGTCACATCGCTATAGCTATCTATACTTCCACTCGCTGAAACTTTATCATTATTATCTTGATGCTCAAATATCCATTCATCAACATCTTTGGTATTTAGTAAATTAACTCCTGTTATATTCTTCCTTCCCATACTAATATTGCCGAATTCATCCACATTTATCGGAAATGTTTTATTTACCCAGTTTATTGAGTTATAAGTTAGATAACTATTCATCGCTATCGGCGCGGTTATAACCACATCTGAAAGTGTATCAATTGAACCAAGGGCTGTCTTCTTCCATTTACCTTCTACATCGTTGTAAGTTAAGTATTGTCCGCTCGCTTGTGCAAATATGTTTGTGTCTATCAAATTATATAAACTTGTTTGGTGCGGATTGGAAGTATTAGAGCGGTGTTGAGTTGAGGCTTGGACTTCGTCGTTGTCCCTTACTCGTTGCTCTGTATAGTATAAATTTTTTCCTTCTTTGATGTCGGTTGTGCTTTTGCTGGATAACCTTGTATCAAATCGGCCGTCAGTGTAATAAAGATTTATGGGGTCAGAATCTTCTGGCACTCTGTCTGTGTTTAAGCCCACTATGTTGGTATTGGTTAAGTCTAAATTTTTTATATCTAGTGAGTCCACCGCAATTTCTGACAAGCCTAAGAGCGACTTAAAGGATGAACCTGACATATTATATAATTAAATAATTAATTTGTAAATACTAAAAATATAGAAATCTTAATATAAAGTACTTTTAGAATAAGCGAAAGTGAAACGAAAGCGTAATCTTTGTTTTTGACTACTTCAAAAACAAAAAAGTTCTAAAATGCCGAGTCCCGAAGCAAGCCGTAAGAATTGGGGTAATGCTGTGGCAGGAATAAAAGCGAAAGCGAAACAACGAAAGATGGGGCATGCTAAAAATGTTTTGGCACAATACCGAAACGCGGTTAAAAGCGAAGACGAAGATATGGAGAGAAAAATAGCAGAGATAGAAAATAAGAATTTAGCAACCAATATCATTAATGAGAAGGAACAAGATGACACACCTGAGCAGAGTGAGAGTGAGGATGAGGTTGATTTCACTGATATCATTGCGGAAAAGATGGCTAAGATGAAAATTAAAAGAGCGAAAGCGGAAACTAAGAGAGAAAAGAAGAAGAGCAAGAAGCCAGAGCCCGAGAGTGAAGAAAGTGAAAGCGAGAGTAGTGAGGAAGAAGAAGAACCGAAACCTAAGAAAGGGAAAGGTAAGAAGTCAAACATATCTGTTAATGTTTTTGCTGGACAACAACAATCTAAGAAAGAAAAAAATAATGATGATGTCTCGCGGATGTTTTTAAAATTCTAATAATATAGATGAGTGAGGAAAATCAACTTGACAATAAACATATAATCACTAATGCGGAAGACACACCTACGGGAGAAGTAGTTAAAACAAAAGAAGAAGAGTCATTAGAAATTCATTACCAGAAAAAGAACCCGAAAATATGGAACACTATATGGTTTGATAAACCATTAGACCAAGTTTTTCTTGACTTAGCAGATATGAGTAAGATAAAAGATAAGAAAGGAAATAAAGGCTATGCTTGGATGCTTTGTTGGGTAGATTGTCATAGCCGATATTTAATAATTATTCCATTAAAAAATAAAACGGCAAAAGAAGTTTATTATGCTTTGAAATCAATCAAATATAAACCTAAATCAATTACTACTGACAGCGGGGGAGAATATAAAGGAGCAACTCGTGAATATTTTAATGAAAATGGAACTAGACATGATGTCGTTGAAGTTGGCTACCATAGAGCACTTGCGGTTGTTGATAGAGTGATAAGAAGTATAAGGAGATGGCTTGACCTTTTATTTGAAACCAATCGTAATTTTGATTGGGTTAGTTATATTCAAGACTTAGTTGATGCTTATAATCATAAAGTGCATAGAGGAATTCAGGCTAAACCAGCGGATGTATTTTTCGGGAGAGACAAAAATAAACAAACGATAACACGTGATAATTTAATAGACGAATTTAATGTTGGCGATAGTGTAAGAAAAGAAAACAAACGGAATGTTTTCTCCAAAGGTGGAAAGACTTTCAGTAAGATTATTTATGAAGTCAAGGGACGACAGGGGTTTAAAATCATATTAAATAACGATGAGTTAGTAAGTCCAAGAGATTTATTGAAAACTGATTTTGTTAAACCAATTGACAAAGAAAAAGATATGAAGGAGCAAACTAAAGAAGTTATTAAAGAAAAAAAGACAAAAGAACTGCTAAAGCGTGAAGACATTCCAGAGAATATCAGGAGTAGTAAGCGAGAAAAAAGGCTAAGGTAATATTAGATTTGTAAGCAAAAAAAAGAGAAGACTCATGTATTGGTAGAAACATCAACAAGAATTGAACTGGCGACCAAATTTTCAACGGTATGCTTACTAACCATTTTACTAACACATGAGTTCCCTTAATTCATTTGTTGAAAAAGAAAGTATTTGAAGTATTTGATACAGACGAAAAGAATAAAAGGTTCATATCTCGGCGACGAGACATCCTTCGGAATTGAACCCGCAACCTAAAATTTCAATAACTACCTTGAACCCATTAGTCTTTCCGCCGAGTGAACCTGCCAGTGATATAGGGAAAAAAAGTATTTGAAGTATTATCCACACATCAAATTCTAGAAAATTCTATTTCCGTGAATATGTCTTTACAACACCCCAACAGCGCGGTGTTGGGCTGTTTGTAGGCTAAAAACAGAAAATCAGAATTCTGTCTGGACAGGTTTTTTATTGGAAACCATGTCTCTAATTCCGCGAGAAAATAAAAATAAAAATGAATGGATTGAGGAATTTGAAATACGAAAGCCTGGAATGGATAGACTCAAAAAAGATAAAATAATATGCGAAGAAAGAATTTCTAAAGCAGATAAAGAAATTGCACGTCTCATTGAAAAGAAACAGCCAGACCTGATTAAGGTTGAGGCTATCAATGAGATGTTAGAACGATTGAGTATTGAAAATAATGAAGTAGAGGCAGATAGACTTTTTAGAATGAGACAAAAGAAATTGGAAAAAAAATAAACAAAGAACGCGATAATTTCTATAAGTGGAAAAATGATAATCGCGGCCAACTTTCCGCTATTGTCTTGAATAGAATTCTCGTTGGTATTGAGAAAGAACATTTATCGTTTAATGCTTCTTTCAACAAATATTCCAGTGATGGTATTAATGAATACGTAAATGATAGTATTAATAATGCTATTAATAGTAAAAACGAGAGAAACATGCACAGAGTCTTCAGAACCGAGAGTGCAGATAGCAACTCGGAATAAAAAAGACTTAGCGTCAGTTGTTTCGGATCACTCCAAAACAACAATGGTTTTTTTAAAAACCAGGGGTTTAAACCCCACCCTTATTCAAAGAAATTTCTATTACATGCTTTTTGTGTGTGTAATAGACTATGGGAGAGCCGAACCAATTAGCCGACCAACTCGGCGAAATGAACATGGGTGGTAAGTCATAAATCTATTGTTTCTTTTTTCATGATAATGAATGTGGTAGGTATCTGGAAGCCTTGGGGAGATGTTGAAACCAAAGCCCCACCGGAGATGAAGAACCCCCGATTAGTTAGGGTTCCTAGGGATTTCGCTCTGCTAAGAAAGGAAAAATAACTTCCCTTCAAGCAGAGCGAAAATTTTTCACCCGTAGGGAGGCGGAGAGAGATGAAAATTTGTTGTTCGCTTGGGTTGAACGTGATATAACCATGAGAAGATCAAGAAAGAAAAATTTCTTTCTGGTTTCTCTTGGTAAAGAAGAGGAGAAAATTCTCGTCTTTCCTTCTCTCTCAGCCTTGAAGAAAAAGGTGGGGGATGACGAACAATCAATCAATTGGGTCGTCTCGCTTGAAACCTTGTAAGGTTTATTAAAATGGAGGGTTTTCTTATTTTGTAATATGTTAGTGTGCTATCTCTTTTAGATTATATGTAGGGGGCGAATTCGGGGGTAATCAACAAAGTCTGCTGGTATTGATTTCGTTTTTATTTAAAAATAAAAGTAAAGCGGAAAAAATTTTTGCTTGATTTTTATTTTTATTTAAAAGCGAGATTAAGAGTACGAGAGATTTCTTTATTTTGTTTGCTTGTATTGATTGAAATTTTTGATTTTGTTATTTTGCTGTTTTGTTGCTTACTATTGATTTGGCGGGAGATAGCGCTGGAAGCGTCAATACTTTCTAGGAGGTTGTTTTTAAGGCACGAAAAAACGACCCGCCTAGAAAGTATATTATACTACTCTTACTACCTATACTTTTGACGTGGACGTTCCCAGAGTCCAATTGTAAAATTGTTCTCTCAATAAAAGCGAAGAAGAAGGAGGAGAAGAAGAGTGTAAGCGCGGTGTAGTTGTGGTGCGGTTTTTTATTTTTTTATTTTTTGTCGTTTGCAAATTTGGTCCAGCAGACTAGGATAGTAGCAACTATCCTAGTCTGCTGGACCAAATTTTTTTGGCTTGCTCTCTCTCTCTCTCTCTCTCTCTCTCTCTCTCTCTCTCTTCTTCTTCTTCTTCTTCGCTTTTATTGAGAACAATTTTTACAATTGGACTCAGGGAACGTCCACGTGAAAAGTATAGCTAGTAAGTTATACCTTTATCAAAGGTGGAAACCTAGTTATTAAGTTGAGCGTATTAAGGAAGATATTAATATTAAAATGTATTCAGCGGCTCAGTATTAATATTGTATTATAGTTATTGAAATTAATATTTTTGCTTAGATATATTGCGCGGTGATATATATTATTGTGTTATGTTATGAGTATGTAATTGTAAAGCTGTATACGTAGTCGTCTAACGTATGTGTGGCGGCCCCCCCCCCCTCTCTCTTTTTTTTTTCTAAAATGAAAGAGAGAAGGGGGAAGGGGGGGGGGGGGAAGTTGGGAGTGGGCGTGGTTGACCATATACGTCGATTGATTCGGAGAGTTCTTCTTCAGGTAGCAGACAAAGGAGCAAGTCTAGTGTTCCTCTCCTCTCTCTCCCTCCCCCCTTCACTTATATATATATATATATATATATATTTTAATATATTTCTCTTCTTCTTCTTCTTCTTCTTCTTCTTCTTCTTCTTCTTCTTCGCGCGTGTGCGTATGTTATATGAACTATGATGTTTGTTGGTGTTTTAGTAGATATGCAGTTAGTGCTTTTTTGAATGGTTTGATTTTTGTTTCATCTGTTATATGTTTTGGGATTGACTTCCATTGATCTGCAAAGATCTTGGTGAGGTATGGGTCTTTGTGGTTAACAAAGATGCTGCCTTTTGTTGAGTATCGGGTTTTGTATGGGTGTATGGTATTGATTGGTGTAAAGGTGTTATTGTGGAGTGGTCTGTTGAGGTGTTTTTTAGGCTAAATGAATGGGTGATTTTCTATGCATACACGGAGTGTATATAGGTGTGTGATGTCGAGCAGTTTGAGTTGATTTAGGATTGGTTTTGTATGTGCGTAGTGTGTTTTTGCAATTATTCTGATTATTTTTTAATGTATTTTTATGAGTGGTTGTATATATTTCTTTTGTTGTCATGCGTCCCCCAGATAGAGATGTTTTGTATAAGGTGTGGGTATATGTGTATAGTATAGTTGTTTCATTATTTGTATGTTTAGATTTTTTTAGCATATAGTAATGAGTTGATTGTGGGCTGGAGTTTACGGATTATGTTGTTAATATGTTGGTCATATTTAAGGTTATGTTGTAGTGTTATGCCCAGGAGTTTTGCGTGTTGGCATTGCTCGAGGGTGTGGTTGTTTATTGTTATTGTGATATTTTGTTTTGTTTTATGGAAAATTGTGTATGTTGTTTTTGTTGGGTTGGGTACTAGGTTATTAGAGTGGAAGTAGTTTATTAATTTCGTTATTTCTGTTTGTGTTTTTCTTGTATATTTTTAGGATTTTTAGCTGTAATTATGAGTGTGGTGTCGTCTGCATATGTGTATACTGTTCCTTGTTGTATAATATTGATTATGTCATTTATGTAGAGTAGGAAGAAGGTGGTGGAGAGTGTGCTGCCTTGTGGGATGCCATGTGTGATGGTGCGTTTGTGGGACTTGGCATATTGTGTGTGGACCTCTTGAATGCGATTCGAGAAGTAGGATGCAAAGAACTGGACTGTGCCTTCGTTGAAATTAAAATTTCGTCAAAGTTTGTCCAGTAGCTTTGAATGTTCTACTGTGTCGTATGCTTTCGAGAGATCTACATAGAGAGCTAGTACTAGCTCTTCTTTGTCTTTAGTTTTTTGTATTTGGTTTATTATGGTTTGGACTGTCATGGTTGTGCTTGAGTTAGGTCTAAATGCGTATTGTGTATGTGATATTATGTTGTGTTTTGTTAGGTAGTCCATTATTTGTTTATTTATTATTGTGTCAAATACTTAAGCTATTATGGGTAGTAATGATATCGGTCTGTAGTTGGCTGGAATGCTTGTGTCGCTGGCTTTGTATGGTTCTATTACTTTTGTTATTTTGAGTGTGTCTGGGTATTTATTTTCATTTATTGCTTTGTTGAAGAGGTTTGTGAGTATAGGTGTGAGGAAAGCGTGCATGTCTTTAATAAGTGATGGTTTTATTTTGTATATGTCCTCTGCTTTATCTCTGTTTATTTTTTTTAGTGTTTTGTTTACAATGTCTTCTGTTGTGTTATGTAGTTTGAAGCTTGGATGTGTTTGTTTGTTTTCTTCTCTCTCTTCTTGTTGTTGTTTATGTTCGGTTATTGGTATGCTGTTGCTTGTTTTTTTGCCTATTGTTATGTAATGATCGTTGAGTGTGTTTACTATTTCTATAGGGTCTTTGTATGTTTTCTTGTTGTACTGTATCGTGGTTGGCGATGCTCTCGGTGGTTTGTTGTTAGGTACTAACTCTGTTAGTATTCTGTGTTGTTTCTTTGGGTTGTTTTTATTTTCTTCTAGCGTCTTCATTACTTCGTCTTTTTTTGCTTTGTGTATTATTTTGTCGACTTTGTACTTCTGTGTTCTGTATGCTTGTTTGTTTTCTGTTGTCGTGTCATCTCTCCATTTTTTGTATAGTAGGTGCTTTTTTCTAATTGCCTCTTTATTATGGGGCTGTACCAGCTTTTTCTTCTATTGCATTGCTTTGGTTCTCGTTCGAAGTGTTCTATGACTTTTGTTATTGTTGTTTGTATGTCTCTAAACTTTTGGTTTGTGTCGCTGCTTTCTGTGTTGTCCTGTGTGATGTATTCTAACTGTGTTTTGAGGTTTGCTAGGATTGTGTCTTTATTTTTGTCGTATATGTTTTTGGTGAGTCTGGGTGTGTTGTCTGTGTTTGGTTTTCTTGTATGTGTGTGTATTATTGCGTATATGGGGTGGTGGTCTGATATGCATGGGCTTATGATGTTTGCTTCTATGTTGGCATTGATGTTAGTGATTATCATGTCTATGAGTGTATGGGATGTTGTGTGGACCATGTCGTGCCTTGTTGCTTTTGTTATTGTTGTGTAGAGGTTGTTGTGTACCATTAGGTTTTGAAACTCTGTGTGTGGTTTATGTATGTTGTCTAATAGGTTGTAGTTGAGGTCACCTACTACTGTTATTGTGCTTGTAGGCGTTTTGTGTAGTATGCTGTTTATGTTATTTTGTAGTTCATGTATGAATTGTTTGTCTATGAGTGGGCGTCTATACATACCTATTATTGTGTGTATTGGTTTGTTTTTAAGTTTATTGTTATATATTCTTAGTGTTAGTGGAGTTTTGCATGAGTCCGATATAGTTTGTTTATCGTCTATTGTAATGTGCATGTTGCTTTTATAGTATATTGAGATGTCGATGTGATGTTTGGCTGTGTATGTAGGGATAGGGAATGCATTGTTACTGGTTGGTTGGGTTATGTAGTTATCTGTGAGTATGATGATATCTGGTTGGAATGGTAGGAGTTGTAGGTGTGTGATTAGGTCTTGATGATGTGCTTTGAGAGAGTGGATGTTGGTGTGATATATTGTGAGTGTATTGTTGTGTGTGTTGTTGTTGACGAGGAACGACGTCGTACTATTGAACGTCACCAGAAGGACGTGGACCGCCTTCTGGGTGACCAGAAGGCTTTTGCTCTGGACAATCAGAAGGTTGCAATTCCTAGGCATATCTCTGAGCTTCGTATGTGGCTGACAGAGGTTCGTCGGGTCTGTCGTTCAGCTAACATTTATACGCCTGAGGATGTGGCCATAGTGGCTGATAGGTTCTTTCGTTGTCAGTCATCGGTGGACAACGAATGGCTTATGCAAAGCGAGGTGTGGGCAGCTTTTTGGGGAAAGCTGCAGTCTACTCGGTTCGACGCCATGTGTGTCGATAGTATTGGTCTGATGCTCGCAGAGAAGATGGGCTACCATGTTTTTGCCTCTAAGTCACAGGAGGTCAGTCAGCTGCAGGCGGAGGTCAAGTGGATGGTGAATAAGAAGCCTGTACTCCACTACATGTTCCAGAGGATAATGGACATGGTGATTATGCTCACACCTGCAGAAGCCTTCAAATTGACGGCTGTGGCATTGTTCGATCTGAACAATCAAGTCTTTATTAAGATGGCGAAAGAGATTCAGACGGACACAGAGGTATGGGAATACCTCCTCAAGGGTACTGGACAGTCTACCCCTGAGGCCAGTCCGGAGATATGGAACGTGGATGAAGACGTGTTGGGGAAAGTCATGCGTCGAGTCCAGAAAACCATCATCGATGAGTGGAAGTGGTCGGGTCCGAGGTCAGGGACTCCCACTCAAGGTAATCAGAACCAGGGGGGAGGGGATGGTGCGGGACCATTCGAGCCCGGGGATGAAGTTTATTGGGGCCAGGGGTACTCGCGCAGGGGACCTCAGTTCTATGGTCAGAGACCCCAAGGGGGGCCGGGGCAAGGTCGTCAACGGTTCCAGAGGTCATACTACAACCCCAGGGTGCATAGGCCGTTGTGCATGAAGAAGGCGGGAGCCTTGTGGCTCAAATCGGGAGCCATGTGCAAGAGCAATTGCCAGAATTTTCATCCTGAAGGCTGGGATGACTCGGTGCAGAAGGAAGTCTTGAGGAAGGTACGCTACGACTATCCAGTGGGTCCCTTCCATGGCTTGTTGAATACGAATAAGTATTCGCAGGAGCTCAAGAACCGTCAGGATCGTGATCGGAAGGCATACGATCAGAAGGGATGGACGGATCCTGGTGAGGCACCTTATTTGAAGGGTGAATGGGAAAAGTTCAGGGTATGGAACCCTCTCACTTCAGATGGCGGCGACGCACCGGCGTCTATGGGAAGATATATCCCGGGCAGGCACGGGAATGAATCCGTGGACCCCTCATGGAATTTACGGGGGTCATCGGATGCGTCCTCAGCAAGGTCGGCTGCTAGTTCTTCGTCGAGCTCGTCGTCTAGTTCGAGCGATCGGTCGGATCGAGGGCACCTTGACAACCGACGTAGTCGTTCAAGGTCAAGAGATCGTCGTAGTGATCGTGAGGTCACTCATGTATCGGGCGGTCGTCATTACGACGAGAGGGATGAAGCCCGAGATCGAAGAGGATACGATCGAGGAGGGCATGTTCGTGGCGGATACGACCGAGGACGACGCGATTCACGGAATTGAGATAGGTCACCGGAGCGGAGCCGAGATCGATCTCCACCGCGACGTCGGGGAGGGCGTTCAGATTCACGGGAACGTCCCAACTCAAATCGGAGCCCGCAGTGGGGCGGCAATCAGGGTAGTTCCCTTTTTCCTAATGCAAATGTGTATGGGGGGGTGCGGGAACTTTTCCCTCATCGCATATGCAGCAGGCGGGAGCAGGTGCTTACTATGCGGGTCCAGCTCCGGGGCAGCAGTTACCAGTAGGCTACGGGCAGCCGATGCAGCAGCAGTTCTACCAAGGGCAGCCACAGCAGCAGGTGGTTGCTTATGGGGGACAGTCTTACATCCCTCCAGCACCAATCTTGCCTGCTCCTGGTATGCCGATGGGAGGCGGTCAGGGGACCGTCGGAGGGCAGATGCCTCCGCAGCAACAAGTCCAGGGTATGGCGTTTGGTATAACGCTAGTGGACATGTTGGTGAATGTGCAGGGCAAAGCATTAATGCAAGTGCGGGGCCAGGGATCAATGCCAGCGCCTGACTCGGAGGTCGGGAGGAAGAATAAGTCGGGTGAGTTGCCTGTCGGCCACGAAGGCGACATGGTTACTCATGACCTGCGATTTGATGATAGGACACGCGTGGTAACGCGGGGAGTCCAGGAAGCTACGGACGCGGTGACCTTGGAAGGCCAGGATGGACAGAATGAGCAGGTTGAGGACCTTGATAGTCACAGGGACACTCTATGTCCGGTGATGAATAAAGGCACGGACCTTAATGTGGAGTTAGCGTCGGAGGCGCTTGATAGTAAATATTTTGGTGGTTATGAAGCACTTTCAGCGGACGGGTGTGGCCCGGGGAAAGCTGAAATGCCTTTATTATTCACTAAAATTTTTATTGAGGATGTACAGCAGGAATGCATTGTGGGCAATGATACAATGGCATCTCTGAATGTACTCGGGAAGGAATTTATTGAACTATGGAGCAGGGAACCATGGTTTAGACACGGGTTTCGGCCGTGTCGGTTGAGGATCAAGGGAGTGGGAGGCATGACCGGGGTCTCAGGGTCAGTCATGCTTACGTTCCTTTTGAAAGACGGGAAGTCTTTCTCTCATCGGTTTTGGGCCGTCCCAGCCTTTGCTGGTGGTCTCCTGTTGGGGCTGTGGAACCTCAGACGAATGCACGCTCGGATTTATACGGATCTGAACGTGGTGCAGTACGGTGGATCCGAGGTGGCTCCGCGGTACGAGGTAGTACCGTATGAACCTTTACGGCGGGAAGGCCAATGTGCGGTAGCGCACGATTTGGATGTGAGTGTCTCACCAGTCATGCGCGCTGACTGGGGGTGGACAAAGGTGGTGTCCGAGGGCACGGAGCCTTCGGTCACACCCCACATTCAGGAGCCTGTAACAGCCTCGTTCTTCCATGTATGCACAGTAGAGTCGGGGGACTCTGGGGAAGCAAGTGTGGTTGCTGACAATTCTGACGACAAGATACAGGAGACGGAATATGTCATGACCACAACCTTTGGCTGGGCCTACAGGGACCCACGCGACGTGAGGGTCGTGAACGTGGACTGTAGGGATTCCGCAAAGGATGAGGCGGTAGTGGCCGCGATAGACGCGAGGTTGGAACACCTCTACGCAGCAAAAGCGGAATTGTTGCGGGGTACGATTGCGGGCATGGAAGATGCCGGTGATCAGCATGTCTATATAGATGTGCATTCGACCACTACGTCTCATGTGGTTTGGAATGTTACCCAACATAAGCTGCCGGTCAAGCAGCCTAAGCCGATCGTAGAAGCCTTCTTGAAGAGTCACTGGGATGATAATTTGTTTTTCCCTAAGGGAGTCAAGGCCATTAAGGAGGTCTTGAAAACCAGGCTATCGGTGGATGATTTCACTATAGTCATCCCAGTGGGAACTCGGACGGAAATGTGGTGGCAGGATATAGAGGATCATCTTATTGATGACCCGGTCCCGATCCCACATAGAGGCCATAAGCTGGTCTTGGCTTTACGATTGGGGAGGAAGGAGAAGGCGTTGGCTTATGGGGCCAAGTTAATGCAACGTGAGATGGCGGATGTGAGAAAGCAAGCCTTCTCTTGGATATCGGGTATATATCACCGCGCATGCAATGCAATATGCCATTATCATAGATCATGTGGCACAGCTTGCCCAGTGGAGAGGCAAGGAGGAAACTAGGTACCATGGGACGATGGTACGTGAGGATGAGCGGCCTATTCCGATGGAGGATGTGGCGCAGTTATCACGTAAGGCCTCTCATAAGGAGATTGAGGAGGCTAGGATAGCCGCGGAAAAGGCTATTGCGGAGAAATATAGTACTTGGGAAGGTACTATGAAGGAGCGAGATGCCCTCAAGGGTATCTTGGAGAATAATATGGAGGTATTTGGGTCTCTTGAGGCGGGCTCTGTTCGGGGTTACGAGGCTAACTTTGGACGGAAGCTGGGTGAAGACGTGGTGGGTCACAGGAGACCGTCACGTATGAGCTATCACGAGGATCGGATGGCTCGGGAAATCACTCAGGAGCTTTTGGAGAAGGACATCATTGAGGCACGCTTATCGGAGGTGTCTTCACCTGTGCGTATGGCGCCCAAGCCGGATGGGTCCTTACGTATGTGTATCAATTACTATAGGATCAATAAGATTCTGAAGCAGATCGAGACACCGGTACCGGATCTCAGGAAGGGGATCAACCGGCTCAAGCATGCGAAGGTGTATACTACGCTTGATCTTAAGAGCGGGTTTTGGCAAATCCCTCTTAATGAGTCATGTCGGTATCTCACAGCGTTTATGGTTGGAATGACTACATACGTGTGGAAGGTATTACCGATGGGTCTTAAGTGCTCTCCGGGTCTATTTCAGCATGCTATGACTAAGATGCTGGGGAAGGAGTACGACGATGAGGCGACGGTGGTTCGTCTTGGGTCGACGGAGGATTATGCTTTCTGTTACATAGATGATATTATCATTTATTCAGAGAGTATGGAGAAACACGTGGAACACGTGCAGGACGTCTTGCGACGTATAAGCGCGTTTGGATTGCGCTTGAATGCACAGAAATGTGACTTCGCACAAAGAAAGATACAGTACCTGGGATATGAGATCTCAGAGGGTCGGTGTGCGATTGCATATGAAAAGAGGAACTATGTAGCGTCTATGCCGATGCCAAAGACTCGGACGGACTTACATTCCTTTATATCGCTGGCTCAGTATTATGGTGAATTCATTCCGGGGTTTGCGAAAAGAGTAGCGGTGGTCAGGAAATTCCTGAAGCAAGGGGTCGGGGACGACCCATGGCCGGAGGAAGTCACGAGAGTGATAGCGGAGCTCAAGGATGAGATCGCTAAAGACCCAAGGCAGGGAGGTCGAGTTCTTATGTTACCTGACTGGAAGGAACAGTTCGTGCTCGACACTGACGCGTCTTCGTACGCGGTAGGAGTGGTGCTTCAACAGATGGACAAGTCCATTGGGCAGTTGCGGCCCGTTATGTTCATCAGCCGGCAGCTGATACCGGCGGAAAAGGAATACTGCACAAGGCAGCGGGAAGCACTCGCTATAGTGTGGGCTTTCCAGAGGTTGCGGGAATACCTGTGGGGTACTCCTAACATTTTGGTTAGAACGGACCATCATAACCTGCTATGGCTCATGTCTGGAGATC
This sequence comes from Paulinella micropora, assembly GCA_019918135.1. Taxonomy (NCBI): domain Eukaryota; phylum Cercozoa; class Imbricatea; order Euglyphida; family Paulinellidae; genus Paulinella; species Paulinella micropora. Next base: position 138,350 of record WBZZ01003483.1, read on the forward strand.
ATACAGGTAGGTTGGCCAGGTGGCAGTTGGAATTGGCGGAGTATGACTTCACCATTCATTACATCAAGGGCAAAAGGAATGTTGTCCCTGATTTTTGTTCTCGGTATGAGGACAAGAGTGGACAGAAGGATAAGGCCGTTGATGATTTACAGCGACGTAATACGGTCAAGGAGGTGCGAATGGCACAGTTTGAATTTCGAACGCCGGGGGCGGTGTTCGCAATCATGGGTCATGATGTGGATCTACATGATTGGGAGGAACAGGGAGCGGAAGACACCAAGTTGCCATCGGGGCTTTGGTATCATCCGTTCACGCATAATAACAATCAACGTGACACGCGCAGCGAGGAAGTGTCTGCGTTGGAAGCAGTCGAGGTAGCGGCACGAGACAAATGTGCATGCTGTTACTCGCCGATCGCGAGAGAGGCGTGTGAGGATATCCTATGGGCGGAAGCAAGGACCGCGGATAGGAAAGAGGGGGAGGATGTTATGGAAGGAAGGCAGGGTGCCTTTAACGCGGTCTTGTTACCGAAGGGCCCGATGTGCCTTAACTTGGAGGATGAAGAAAAAGTTAAGGAGGAACATCTTTTTCAGTTACCGGAGGCACATCCGGAAAAGGTTCGATTCCAGTTGGAAACTGACACGGCAGTCAGACTGGCGTCGGTGGAAACTTTTCGGACTTTCACAAAGGAAAGTACGGAGTATAAGGAGTTGAGAGAACATCTGCTCAATCCACAGGCAAGGCCCGAGGACATTGACATAAGGAAACTCAAGCGGTGCTTGGTACTAAAGGATGGACTCCTTTGGTATATGGGAAAAGATGGCGTATATACCAATGAGGAGGATCGATGGTTGTTATGGGTTCCGCAGGAACTCAGAACGTCTTTGTTAATTGCGGCGCATCATTGTCCTATGCAGAGCCACCCGGGGGTGGAAAGGATGACGTGGTCGTTAAGGAGACGTTTTTGGTGGAATAACCTGGGAGAACGTGTTCAGGAGTTTGTGAAGGGTTGTCCTCATTGTCAGATGGCCAAGTTGCCATATAGGCCGAAGATGGGGCTTAAGGGTGAATATGATATCACTCTGGATATTTTCGATACCTTGCATATCGATTATGTGGGTCCTTTTCCAGAGGCGGGAACGGAAAAATTCAAATATCTCTTAACGGTTATTGATCGAACTTCCAATTATGTCATTACTGTCCCTGTTACGGATGTGACAGCGGAAGTGACAGCGGCGGCGCTGATTGATCAGGTATTCGGCCGTATTGGGATACCGAGAACGATTATTTCGGATAGAGGAACGAGTTTCGCGAATGAGGTTTCGCAAAGGATTGCCAAGTTCTTTGGGTTCGATTGGCAGTATGTGACTGCTTTTAACCCAATGGCGAATGGTAAGATTGAACGCGTTCACAGGACGTTGAAAGCAGCGTTGAAGACTTATTGTAAGAACAGCCAGCTTAACTGGGTATATGTGGTACCTATGTTCACGTTTGCTGTCAACAATTTAGCTTCGGCGTCGTTAGGCGGACACGCGCGGGGTGTCAGTCCGCATCAGGTGGTCTATGGACGGGCGTTAAACACGCCGACGGAACTGTTGTTTCCGCCTGATAAGTGGGAACCGTGTGAGCTCTTAGGAGTTCGCTTACGAGCGATCGCGGAAGCACGGAGTGCGATTGAGAAGTGTCGGGAGACGCTGAGAGAGGTTCAGCGGGAACAGGAAATGGGCAAGTACTCTCATGTGGAGTACAAGGAAGGTGATACAGTGTTGCTGTATGTACCGACGGTACCGAAAGGGGTATCGATTAAGTTTTACAATAAGTGGCATGGGCCATTTAAGATAGTACGTCAGACGGGTGCGTACAATTACAAGATTGCACCTACGGGGGCACGTGGAAGGGAACAGATTGTTCATGTTCGTCGGTTGGCGAAGTTCAGTCCTTATTTGCTGGAGGACGAGAATGAGGAACAAGCGCTGAGGCGTATTGCACCAGCGTTTAGACAGCCGCCAGCATTGCTTACGCGCAAGGAGCGTGAGGAGGCGTTGCGAAAGCAACAGAAGGAAGAAAAGGCTGAGGCCAGGAATGCTGGACAACAGGATCGTTCGGCTTCGGACGTCAAGGTAGACGTCAAAGATGGGAGGGAAATTCCGAAGTCATCGGAAATGTCAGATCGGAAAGGCACGGTATGGAAGAAACCGTGGATAGCCGGTAAGGAAGTGGCTAAGATCGACTGGCAGGTTGATAAGTTCTATCTATGTCGACCGCACGAGGATACGGTCATGGATAAGGACTTTGATTATTTCTTTTTAATGCAGGTTACGTATGTACAGCCTAGAACGCGGGTACGGGCTGCGTTGGGACTTGCTCCGACAATGCACTTTTGGAGGAGCAAGAGTGTTATTGATATGACGCGGGAAAGAATCTTTGCGCCAGTATTTCGAGACGGCAAAGATTTGGAGCAGTGGGATGCGTCCATCGAGAAGGACGATGAGGATTTTACACCATGGACGGTGCAAATGATGCCAAGGGTGGTGTTGGATATGCCGTTCGAGTTAACAGAGGAAAGGAGGATTCCGCTTCGTATTTGGGACGAAGTCCAAAGTGCGGGCATATCATTTTTGTTGATAGGTGCACCAAGATGTGAGAAAGAAGTGGCGGCGAAGAAGAGAAGGGCTAAAGAGACGCAGTCGGAAGCAGTAGAGCACAGGGGTCGAGGACGACCTCGGAAACAAGTCAAAACGTGAAGCTACGAAGTCTGATGTCGCTTACGGATCGTTGGCTACTTTGATTTTTCTACGGGAAAGGGGAGATCAAGACGGGGCATTTCTTTTAATGCCTGAGGTGAAAGAGCTAGGCTCGGGGGCACGAGTTCTCATGGGAGACTCGCACTGGACGTGGACCAATTATTTTTACTTATTCGACAGCCGGGATGCTTCATGTCATGTATCGGTCGGTCGAGGGCGCCTTCGAATGAGGAGTCAGTCTTCGGCGTGGGGGTCGACCGCTTACATCGGCTTCCCCCAAGGGGGCAAAGGGATTGTCGGCCGGCCCGTACATTACATAGTGGCATCAAGTGTTGTCCGGCTTGTCGTTACTTGATTCTTATGCTTGGTCTGCCCCTCTACAGTTGAGGTACGACTAAGTGTCAGAGTAGCTGTTCCGGTTACAGAAGGTGTATGACGAACATATGTAGGTTCTCCCGTATAAAAGTGGTCGGTAGAATTCAAAAAAAAATTAGAACGGAATATGTAACTTTATTAAATAGAAATTATACATGTTCATAAAGAAAGTGATGGACTAACATATTACGAAAACCTCATTGAAAAATAATCAAAATTGACTTCAAACCAATCAATTTCCCGTCGCCCACCATTTTTTCCCAACTAATTTGCACACCCCCCACCGGAAAAAAGTGGCCACCTTGCCACCTGAAAAAATGATGCTTGTGATGACCAAAAATCAAAGTCAGTTCTCATACTGTTCCCAGTATGCTCTTCAATAAATTTTTATATAATATCTTTCTCTGTATGCTTATAATTAAATGTACAAAGTTTTTTTACAAAAAGGTAACCTCAAGCCTGCAAACAAACCGGCCAAAGTCAGCAAGAAAAGGGCATAAGGCCCTCACTCAATTTTTTTTTAATTTAAATACAAGGCCGGTACTAGTACAAAAAGTGAAGGAAATCAAAGACACTATTTAATAAAAACATTTTGTGCAGAAAGTGCAGAAAAAAATTGAAAATCTGTAAAAATCTCAATTAGTATTTTTTTTAGCCTGTCTGGAGCCCAGAAAAGGTCACCAACAGCAGGGTTACAAAGAAAGGAGCAGGATTTGAACATATGCAAAACAAAGACCATGTGATTGTGAATAGATTCAGCACATAACATTCCAAGAAAAGCACACACAGCACATATAGGAGCGATACAGGACAGGTGCAAAAAAGTGTTTCAGGGAAAAGGGAACAACACATGCTACAGATAAGTTTTACAACAAACCATTTTGCAGACAGCATGGGCACAACGTGTGGAACGACTGTACAAGACCACGGGACGTGAAAGGATGCATGAGAAATACACAGAAAAAAAACACAAAACTCTCAAGAGACACGACTTTTACCAATCTCGACCCCGCAAAAACCGTCAAATAAAAAAAAATTAGTGCGGCCTTCTCTTCAAAGGCTACGTATGTCGATAGGCCTGTTTGTTTCAAATATTTTTTGGAAATTTTTCTGGTTTCCTCTCCGGGAATTGGCATGATCCTGTCAAATATTTCCAACAGAAATTGACGGGCCGGCTACACCAGTGTCTGTTGGAGGTCCATCTTGACACAGCGAGTGTTTGTTCAGACCACGTTGTTTCAAGCCAAAGCAAGCATGACACAAGTGTTTTCATCAGAAAACTTGGTTACTCCCGTATTTCAAATCCTTATTATCGACTTCTATTTTCACTTTTCAGGACATAGCAAGTATGATGTTTTTAACTGAAAAATGTTGTGTGCATGATGCACTCTTCACTCATTTTGACGCACAAGTGCTCAAATGAATTCAAATGTTATGTTGAGCAATCCTGCCAAAGGGTTTTTGCAGAGATGTACGGTATAAAACAAAAACTAGGAAAACATAGGTCGAAAACTAGTTTGTCGAAATTCAGAACATACACCCAGATGACAGCAATAGCTTATATGAACTGAAAACCTTAATACGGGACAGACCATTCCCACTAAAAACATTGAATTCTGCGCAGACAGCACCTCAAAATCTTGAATATTGAATGAGTTTACTCGCTGCATCAGTCTACCGACTAGTAGAACCTACATATGAATGCTATTTCCGTCATAAAACCGGGAAGGGGTTCTGTAGGCATCACCCCCCCCGGATAGCCGGTAAAAAGTACCTTTTCCTGGTGACAGGTGCACCAGCTTGTTTTTCAGTATTATTTGTCCGGATTGGACCTGATGCAATTTTATTCCTGGTCTGTTGCCGTTTTCCTTTTTGGCTTCACTGAGCTAATATAACGAGACATCATTCTCATCTTTTGAGGACTGTGTTTGCGGTTGTATTACCGACTTTTTACGAGCTATCGTTGGGGGCATTACACCTGACCAACACATTCCTGTGGTTGATCTTGATGCGTTATATGAGAGTGACAGTGAGGCTGAACAGAAACTGCCAGAAGCAAGACAAATACTAAAGGTGAATCTGGAAACGTCAGATGATGAGGCGGACCAAGGTGGGGTGGACTCTATAGCTAGGCCTGACGCTCCTAGTCTAAACGAGATTTTTGCGGCCCCGGACGGTGAGGAAAGTAATGACAGCGATGCTGAGTACTTCTTGGATCAGCAGGAGACAGATGTAAGAAGTTTATTGAATCCAGCAACATTTTAGACACAGTCTACCTTTTAAATCAAGACACTGATTATTAAAAATATCCCAGTGACGCTCATATTTCACAGAGACAGAGTACAGACAACTGTAATATGATGTTCAATATAACTAGTTCCGGTCACTCTGACCTTAGTGATAGACACTCAAAAGGTAGTGATGGTCACTAGATTATGACACTTAGTGAT
>WBZZ01003484.1:5000-30240 GCA_019918135.1 Paulinella micropora
TCCGAGCGCGATCAACCTCACGGGCCCGGGCAAGAGCGCGATCACACTCTGGGATCCGCACAAGAGTCCGAGCGCGATCAACCTCCGGATCTGTACAATTAGCCGCGTTCATGGCAGGTCAGAGGGAGGCTTGAGCGGTCAGCCCCCCTAGCGTGTACCGTACGTCGATGTGCTTAGTGCGTGATTCCCCGAGCCCCCGTTCTGCCAACAACATAGCTCCTTCATTGTCCTCGTATAGGGTGGTAGGCTCATTGAGGGCAATACCCATATCCCTCAAAGTCTGCCTGATGGCTAAAGCTCCCTCACCGCTTCATTAGCTGAAACGGTCTCTGCTTCAAGAGTAGACTGAGCTATCACCGGCTGTAACTTGGAGAACCAAGCTACGGGGGCACCATTGAAGAATAAGATAAACCCCGACCGAGAGTTACGGGATAGTCTATCCCCCGCAAAGTCTGAGTCAGCAAACCCGATCAAAGGTTTTCCTGTTATCATCTTTTCGATGTTGGTGATCACGGGCACACTAAACTCATCAAACGCTACCGAACTGAGCGAGAGGTGTTCCTCCCCCTGGTTACCTTATCGGACTGAATGAGATTCACATTTAAAGCGCTAGCGGCTGCTGATGGCTTCCTAGTGGCCTTCCACGACTTCGGCACCTTAGGCAACTCAAATAACCCAGAGATAAACTCCAAAAGCTTCTTGTCCCCTCTACGAAAGAACAAAGCCCGTGGAGTTATTATCCATTGAAACATACGATGCAACATGGCATAGGATATCTGGGGGTTAGGAATCTGGTGCTTGGCTGCTATATGCTCAAAGTACATATCAACAAGGGGCGGGTGTGCACGGCTAAGAAGATAAGCATCCCAACTCACCTGATATCGTAATTCAACAACCTATGCCCCTTCTTGAGGGGTGCCGGCGATTCCGAAGTGAAGGGGGTCTTAGCCGGGGTTTCCTCCAAATAACCCAGTTCGTTTAGGATCAAGAGCTCATATTTCCTTTGATGGAGCAAAATCCCTCTATCGTTCTGTACTATTTGGATATTCTTGAATTCTGTAGCCTTTCCCAAGTTCTTACAACGGAACCCGTGCTTGCTGAAACGGGCTACGAGGGCTTCATGTGCGGCCTCGTCCGCCGCGTGAATCCCATCGTCGACATGAAAGGATAGCAATTGGGTGTCTTCAGGTTGATCCCCGAGCTTCACAAAGGAAGCTTTGTCCAGAGTAAGGGGGGTGAATTTCTGACGCACAACTAACTCGTGCGACATCACGTCGTACCAAAGTCTGCCCGATTCCGGATGCACATAAAGCGACTTCTTGAGCAACCAGACGAAACCAGGTTTCTCAAACCCAGGGGGGGGGGGGGGGCTTAACATAGATTTCATAAGGCAGGTGAGCATGGAGGTAGGCAGTGGTGAAATCAACAAGCCACAGATCAATCCCAAAACAAGCAGCATACGCAATAATAAGCAAAATAGTGCGGTGATGTGCGGTCGGTGAGTATGTCTTTTTAGGATCAAATTGTAAACCCGCCCTAAGTAGGTCGCCCCGTAGGGTAACCCTTGCTTTATGGAACTCTTCACGGGTTCCCTGCTGCTTGATTGAATCTATCCACTTCAGGGGAATAATGGGGGACCCAGATCTTTTCGCCTCACTTTCTTCTCTCCATTCGAAGGCCTTAAGCTCTTCTTGCTGTTCCCGTGCCTGTCTTCGATCTTTAGGCTTCTGAATAACGGGAAACTGAGGTACCTGTTTGCTGACTAAGCAATAGTCTATCCTATCCTCGCGCGCACAAATAGATATGTGCCCTCTCCTCGTCTTACCTCCCCCTGGAATTATGTTCTCAAGGGAGATGGACGCTTGCTCATGAAAGCGCCAGTTTGTACCGTGTTTGCTCTTTTCGGACTCTATTCTATCCCTCTCCCCCTCGGCGAACTCGAATTCAGAGGTGATATTCGAGTCAATCGCCGGTGCAGATATGATTGAGGCAGGTGAAGCAGCAGATGTGGGCAATGCATGTGGAACAGCGGCAGGTGAAGCAGCAGATGTGGGCAATGCATGTGGAACAGCGGCAGGTGAAGCAGCAGATGTGGGCAATGCATGTGGAACAGCAGCCATGTGTTCGGCATAGGTATATTTGATGATCTCCTTGTCCCACATCTTATCCGTTACGCCATCATCAAAAGTAACATCATGTGCGGGGAAACATTTAGATTTCCGTACGATCGGGGCGGAAGGTTGGAGCGTGACCCCTTTACGTTCAACAGTTTCCCACTAATCGCCGTAGGTTTGTTTAGCCCCTTCTTCCCGCCACATCCGTGCCGGAACTCTGACCTGTTTCCATGCTAATATTACCCTGACTTTGGTCTTCCTCCCCCGCTTACCTATTGCTTTACGCGTTGGCTCCCCCTCATCTTTTCGGCGGTTATTCGGTTCAGAACTAGCTCTAGGCCTAGGGCTCGGGCGTTCTAGGGTTGGTAAATTCTCATAGCCGGGACCGAAGTCCTCGCTATCGGAACTACTCGTAACTTTACCTGGAGATTGAGGGGGGACGTTCGTGACATTAGGTATACCTGTAGTGATGATCTCATGAACTACTCCCCCTGCAACAAGTCCTGGTGCTGGGGGGTCATCTATGAGATTATTACTCTCTGGAGAGGGGCCAAGTTCCGTGGTTTCTGTGGATGTATGTGGGTTGGTGGTTGACTCTGGATTGGGTTTGGGTTCGGCACTCCAACCTACGGAGAAGAGCTTATCTTTCTCCCCTGGGGTCTCCCCAATAATTTGGTTGCCTCTTTCTTTCCCTATCTCCATACGTCAAACACCACATCCCGTACATTACCGTGTATTGTACGATCTACAGGGTCGTAGACCCTATAATACCCGGTATTCCGTTCATAGCCAAGGAACATCACTTTCCTCCCCCTTTCCCCTTTTCCTCTACGTGCCTTGATCTTCATTACTGCGGCACAACCCACAGGTCGCAAATGATGGAGATAAGGCTTAGTTTTGTGGATTACCTCATAGGGAGACTTACCACGGAAGGGTCCTTGGGAAATGGGGAGGAGGTTATTGATGTATGTCGCATTCTTCTCCATTTCAGTCCAAAATGTAGGAGGAAGCTCGGCATCGCTTAGGAGAGCTCTAGCCGGACTTCCATTGGTCTGGTGCGATCTCTCAACTTTAGCGACGGCTTGCTTCTCCGCCTTTGGGGCCTCTAGGAGAATAACTTGCGTTTCATCTAACCATTTCTTGAAAACACTGTATAGACCATATTCTTGGTCGCAAGTAACGCATTTAACCTTTCTTCCGGTGTGTCTTTCGAAAAAGGCGACAGACTTAAGGAAGCGAGAGAAAAACTCATTCTTATGGCGAAGATAATAGTCTATTTCAATTAGAAGCAAGACACTTAACGGTAAACTTATACTTCTTACCGTCCCACGATGTCGTATTCCACCAACCCTGAGTATCCATTGAGATGTGAATCCCAGGGTGGCGTTCAACGATATGGTGGTTGCTTCTGAAGTGCGGTGATCGCTTAATTTTATTGCGCAAGCAATACTCACACTTCATGATACGTTCTCTCCAGCCTACACCCACTATTTGAACCCCCATATAGTGAGCCATTCTTTCCATAGCTTTTACACCGCGATGTTTACACATGCGATGAAAAACTACGGCATGAATTCTCTCTTTATGGTGGGGTCGAACAACTGGGCATGGGTGGAGGGCTCTCTCCATCCCACATTTGGCATCATGTTCATAATCATGACGAACATCACAACATGCATCATCGATCATAACATTACAACATGACAGCCCCTGTCCCCTATTCTCACCCTTCTCATTTTCTTCGTCACATCTCCAACCACATACACATGGTGACTCGCCACAATCAGTATATATAGGTAGGGATGTCTTCTGAGAAGGGAGAGTAGAGGGAAGTCAGAATGTGATGGTGGAGGATGATGAGGTACAATCCTCGACCTTCACGTTCTGCTTTCCCAACGGGACAGGGTCATACCATTCGTTAGGATTGAGCGGGGTCATGCCGGGGGGGTCAAATACAGAGAGGTTGTTAGGTAATGACCTCCCCCGCACAACGATCTGTTCCTCAACGATAGGGATAGGTTCTCTTAGGACAACAAACTGATTGTTCTGATGCACAACAGCTAGTCCCTTCTTAACCCATGCAGAAGTAGCAACCAACCCGTACCTCAGATGTGGGTTGTATGTAGTATGTGAGTCTGACACACAAATCTCTTGCCAATGTGAACCAGACATCCTCATCTCTACCTTACCTTTATACTCTGTTCGGATGCTTCCCTTTGCTATCCTAAACTTCTGAGGATCCAGCTTCATCCGGACAAAGGATTGTTTATGAGGAGATTGTGACTCACTCGCACCACTGTCATCAACCCACACCATATCAGAAGGACTAGTCTCCTCTGACTCCCCCTCTTCACTCTCCATCATGACAGCACAATCAGATCTTTCTTCTTCAGATGGTAGAGGCTGTGCATGTGGTGGTTGTGACGAGGTATGTGATGATGAGGACGCTTGTGACAAACCAGATATGCTTAAGCCGGTTGTGGCTTTGTTATCATCAAAGTTAGGTATGTTCTTCATCCATTCAGAAATGAAAGGGAATGAAGCCACAATACCTCGAGCAAATTGGTTTTTATGCTTAGTGGCGCATGTAATGATGCAATCCTCCAAAACAGTGAAGAGGTTACAGTAGAGTTCGTCGACCTCTCCATTTGCTTTGGTGATAAGTGACTCTCGGACTTGTAACCCCTCAGCCCCTTTTGCAAGGGCTTTGATAAATCGCTTGATCTCACTTACCTCAGGTATCTGATCGTCACTTGTCACCACCCTTACCCTACCCGTATCTTGCCAATGCCAAGGTAAGTCCTTCCATTCTTCCCTTCCTCATCCGTCATCCTTCTTGCTAAGTCTGTAACAGACGACGATGGCGCCGACGTTGCAAACAAAGTGAGGGGATGAGCGGCTGATGACGAGGAAGAAGAGGAGGAAGCAGGCATGGTAGTGGTAGACGCTGTTAGGGATGGAGTGGGTTTTGCAACTTTCTGTTCTGTGGGTGGTTTGACGCAATCAACAGTCAGGCATTCATTAGGGGAGAGTAAGAACGAATTAGTGGGGGGTAGGAATCCCGACCTTAATTAGCTCCTATACACTTCCAAAATGGTTGCCCTGCTGTTTTCTTGCGTCATGTGTCTAGTACAAAAGTCAAACCCTTGTCCCAACCGGGTGGCCAACTTAACCCCTTCCCCATCCCCCCGCCGTGTAGCGGAAAGTTTCCATTCACACCGCTCACCGGCGGCAGGGTAGGCACCCAGTCGCTGCCGCGGTACAGGCGCAGCCAGCGCCACCGCCGGCCGGCCCGGCGGAACTCGGACAGCAGCAGGCTGTTGCCAGCCCGGTCACCAATCTTGGGCGCGCCGAACGTGACGCACGTGACGGCCGGGCCGGATTCCCAGGCCAGCGTGTTGGCCAGGCCCACGACTAGGAGCGGCGCCATGGCCCCCCCCAGCGACATGCCCGCCACGTACAGCTCGTCGGGCGGGTGCTGTCGCAGGAGCTCCTGCAGCCGCCAGAAGCAGGGGGGGGTGGCCGCGCGGAAGAAACCCCCGGTGCAGCTTGAGGCTGGGCTCCCGTGGGTTCTCTTGGTAAAACCTCTGGGCCGCCGCGATCAAGCCGTCCCGCAGGGTCCGCGGGGCCGGGCTTTCCGCCTGCCCCGGGCTGCCCCGGGCTAGGCCGCGCTCCGCATGGAGGTCCAAATCCAGCCGATGATTAGGCGCGGTCCACGTCCCGCGGACCGCGATAAAGAATTTGCGCCGCGCGTCCGACCAGCCCACGACGCACCCGGTCTGGGTCCGGGCACAGATCACCGCTTCCACGCACAGGTCCGCGCCGCCGGTCGTCGCGGCCGGCGGCGCGGCCCGGCACTCGACCTGCCGCCGGTCGTACCAGAAGGCCAGCGCACATTGCCCGTGCCGGCCCAGCCGCCGGGTGTGGGCTCGCAGTACGCGGCGTGCTTGGGCCGGCGGGAGCGGCGCCCCCTCGCCCGCCAGCCAGTCCCACAGCTGCAGGTCACTGGCGCGCAGCAGTCGTTGCACACAGGCCGAGGGATAGCACGACACGGACGCCAACACGGCGTTCGCCACCCAGAACGCGAGCGGGGGGTCAGCTGCCGCCCGCGAGGTCATACTCGAACGGGGCACGCGCCGCTGGGCAGGCGTGCGGGTCGGGAGAAGGGGAGAGACACTCAGTTCCCGCCCTTCGCGTGGTTTACCAGGGTACCCGGCCGGGAGACGGCCCGGCAGGCGGACGAAATCTCCCCCCCCCCCCCTGGCCCTCCCTAGGCCCGTCGTGTTTTCTCCCTCCTTCTTCCCATCCAAGCCCCCTTCCCTTTTGCCCGCGTCTGTGTCAGTTTTTCCCTCCCTCTTTTGTTGCTCCCGTAGCCTTCAGCCGGGAGGAGGCGCCGGAGGAGGGATCGCTCCCCCCCTCCCCCAGGCAGGCAGAGAGGTTCCTAGCCCGCGCGGTTGCCGGGCGTGGCGAGAGCACACAAGAACCAACAGGAACCAAAAGGCCTGCAGCTTTCCGGCGACCTCTCTGGGTATTAAAGCCGTGCCAATGGGGTCGTGTAGCCCCCCGGCCCAGCGCCCGTTCTCTTCAGCTTGCCCCGGCCGGCCCGCCAGTGCTAGTTCTCGACACGGGGAAGGTGGCTTCCTTTGCTTTTAATCACTCGGGCGGCACAACACCGGCGGCGGGCTCGGGGCGGGGCTCCGGCAGCCGCACGGCCCAGGTCTTCTTGTGCCACCAGAACCAGCCGGCCGGCAGTGTCTGGGCCAGGTCCGCGGGCCTGACGAGGGCCTCGACCACCAGGCCGGCGCCGGGCTGTTGGGCCAGCAGGTCGCGGATGTAAGTCTTCTGGGGGACCTCCAGGTCGCGGGCCGGCCAGAACGCGCAGGCCAGGCCGTCCTGGCCGGGCCTGGCCGCCGCGTACACCACGCCGCGCGCGCCGGGGGGCGCAGGTTGCGCAGGGCCTCGGCTAGGCCCCCCGGACCGGTGGCGCGCTCCACCAAGAGGCCGGCCAGGGCCCGCTTGGCGCTGCCCACGCCGCACACGCCGGCGTGGTGCTCGGCATCGGCCGAGCGGCACTGCCGGTCACAGTACCAGATAGCGTCACACCGGTGGCAGCGGGCGCGGCCGGTCGGCTGGTCCGCCGCCCACCACGCCTGGCAGGCGGCGCGCCCGCAGAGCTGCCACAGGACTTCGCGCGGTGGGCGCGAGCGCGGGACAATCACGACGCGTCGTTTCCGCCCGGCCCGCTCCGCGAGGGCGGCGCGGGCCCGGCGCTTGCGCTTGCGGGTCATGCGTCTTCGTCAGGTTCTGCCACGGAGGTGGTGCTAAGCTACGGCGGGAGCACTCCGCAAGGTCTGCGCGGTCGCTACTCGGCGGTCGGCCGCCAGCTGCTTTCTGTGCCGGACAAGGGAGACCAAAGAAAGCAGCCGGGAGCGGTCGGGGGGAGCGCGCGCGCACCCCCCCCGTCCCCGCGGCGCGGACGCCCATTGCACCCCACAGGGGAGTAAGGGGGGGTGCGCGCGCTCGCCCCCCCCCCCCCCCCCCGGGGGCGCCCACCACGGGGCACTCACGCCCGCCGGACGCCCCCACTGCCCCCCTCTCCCCTCCTACACACACTCGATCCTGGCGATACTCCCCCCCCCCCCCCCCAGCAAGGCCCCCCTTTCTCCCCACGCGACAGAGGCACGGAGAAGAAAAGGGAAGAAGGGGAGGGACAGGCCGCGCCCCCTCACACCCCGGCGCTTTTATTCTGCGGCGGTAGCCGATCACGGCGTAAAAAGACTTCCCCCCCCCATGCTCGCTTGCCCCGCGGCGGTACTGGCGCTGCTGCTGCTGCTGCTAGGCCCGGCGCGGGCCCAGGACGGCCGGCTGCCTGTGCCCCCCAACAGCGCCAGCCAGCGGCAGTCAGTGTGCGACACTACTTACTTTGACGTGGCGGCGCCGGGCGCCCCCGAGCCCCTCTGCCGGACCTGCACGGGCCTCGACGGCCGGCCCAGCCCGTACTGCGGCCGGCGCGGCGTCTGTACTTGGCACGAGCCCTGGCCGCAACCCGCCTGCCGCTGCTACAGCGGCTACCTGGGCCCCGGCTGCGAGGTGGCGGCCGTGACCAAGTACTCCTGCGGCCGGCGCGAGTTCACGTGCTCGCTGGGCCCCGACTGGGCCCGGGCCCTGGCGGGCCTCACGCTGTCCCTGTCAGAGGAGATGTCTTGGCAGTGCACCTCGCCGCTGCAGACCACGGCGGAGGGGCTGGCCCTGCCGTACCTGCAGCTCCAGCGCGCGTACCTGTTCGACGCGGAGCGTGGCTTCCTGTACCAGACCGCCTTCTGTTTTCTAGCGCACAGCGTCTGGGAGTGGACGAGCGCCCCCTGGGCCCGGCCGGCCTCGGCCAGCGCGCTGCCGTACCGGCCCGGCCTCTGGGTCGCGGCGGAGGCCCTGCCGGGCGAACCGCCGCCGCCGCTGGCGCGCCTGGCCCCGGTGCTGTCGCAGGAGAAGGTGTGCCCCTTTCCCCTGACGCCGGATGTGGCGCGGGGGGGCTGGACTCGCTCGCGATCGAGGCGGCGGGGGGCAGCCGCAGTCCCGCCTGCTCGGCCGAGCCCGTGCCGCCCCTCGACACGCTCCGGCTGGCGCTGGACGAGCAAGCCGTGCGGTGCTACCCCCTGTGGCTCAACGCCGTGCTGCCCGAGGGCTACCTGCACCAGTACCGTTGCCGGCCGGCCGGCGCAGGCTTGCTGGACCTGGACTGCCTCGTCCAGGTCCCGCCCGGCACGACGAGGCTGTCGCTGGGCGCTCTCCTGGCCCAGTGCGCCTAAAGGAAACCGGTGCGCCGGGGCTCGCCAGCCAAGGCCTAGCCGCGCTCGCTCCAAGCGGGTTGGTTCTCTTTTTAATAAAAGCCACCCAGTTGCTGTACTACCATACTGAGCGGCCAGTGCAAAGGGGGGGGGGCGCGGAGTCCAACTAGCCAGGCTATTTCCGGGGACGCTTGAGGCTCAGGGCGTAGGCCGCTTCCATGTCGTTGATGCAGCGCTCTCGCTGGTCCGGCTTCAGGTGCGAGACGGGGAACAGGTCCAGGCTGCACTCCAGTCGTTCGCGCAATTGCTCGGACGCGTGCGTGTGCGCGCCTGGCAACGACCACACCGCTGCCGACAAGTGCTCCGCCAGCACGCCCTCCCGGGCGTCGGCCCCCCGCCTGGCCTCCTGCAGCAGGGTGACCTTGACGTGCTCTAGGTGGCGGTAGAGCACGAGCACCGACAGCAACAGGCGCACGCACAGGCGCAGGTCGTGCGTCGGGACACGTCGCGGGTCCTGGACACGGCGTGGCTGTTCCGCGGCACGGCGGCGACCACCATCCCGGGCCTGGAGCGCTGGAACCTGACGCAGGTCGTGAACGCGACCGGCATGTTCGCAGCGGCGGCCGAGCTGCGCGCTGACCTGTCGGGTTGGAGGCTGGACAACCTGCGGGAGGCCGGGGGCCTGCTGGCCGGCGCACCACTCCTGGCCCAGGACCTGAGTGGTTGGGGGGCTAACCTGACGGCCCAGTCCTGCCTGGAGCTGGTGCAGGCCTCGGGCCTGGCGGCCTGGCAGGCGCCGCTGACCTGCCAGCAATGGCTACCACCCCCGGAGGCATCTTCCCTGCCGTCGCCCCCGCGAAGCCCCGGGCTCTCGTCCAGCCCGGCCGCGAGCCCTAGCCAGGGGGGGGACCCCTCGCCCGGCCCCAGCCGGAGCGGCGGCGCCAGCGACAGCCCCAGCCCGACTACCACCCACAGCCAGACACCCGTGGGGCCCGGTCCGCCCTCGTCGCCGGGCGCGACGGGCTCGCCCACGCCCACGCCTACACCCTCGCCGAGCGCCACGGGCTCGCCCACGCGGAGCCCGACTACCACCCACAGCCAGACACCCGCGGGGCCGGGTCCGCCCTCGCCACCGGGCGCCACGGGCTCGTCCACGCCCACGCCTCCACCCTCGCCGAGCGCCACGGGCTCGCCCACGCGGAGCCCGACTACCACCCACAGCGAGACACCCGCGGGGCCGGGTCCGCCCTCGCCACCGGGCGCGACGGGCTCGTCCACGCCCACGCCTACACCCTCAGCGAGCGCCACGAGCTCGTCCACGCCCACGCCTACACCCTCACCGAGCGCCACGGGCTCGTCCACGCCCACGCCTACATTCTCAGCGAGCGCCACGGGCTCGCCCACGCGCAGCCCCAGCCCGACTACCACCCACAGCGAGACACCCGCGGGACCGGGCGCGAATGGCTCGTCCACGCCTACCCGCAGCCCCCCCGGCTCGTCCACGCCCACGCCGACACCTTCACCGAGCGCCACCGGCTCGTCCACGCCCACGCCTACACTTTCACCGAGCGCCACCGGCTCGCCCACGCCTACCCGCAGCCCCCCCGGCTCGTCCACGCCCACGCCTACACCCTCGCCGAGCGCCACCGGCTCGCCCACGCCTACCCGCAGCCCCCCCGGCTCGTCCATGCCCACGCCTACACCCTCGCCGAGCGCCACGGGCTCGCCCACGCCTACCCGCAGCCCGCCCAGCTCGTCTACCGCAGCACGCCCACGGGCAGCGCGACCGCCAGCGCATCGGCGACCTGGTCACCCACGGCCACCCCGAGCGGTAGCCCGAGCCCCACCGCTACGGCGACGCGGACACCGAGCCAGAGCCCGAACTATTGCGCCGCCGGGCCCTCGGTCGTGCCCTTTTTCCAGAACTTTTCCGCCGACGTGTCGGGGCCTTGGGCGGCGACCTGCTCCGGCCTGCAGTCTACGAGCCGGCGCTGCTGGCACGCGTTCGACGGCACCGAGTACCCGGGGCAGCGGCTGGCGGTTGGTGCCGCGCCGCGTGAGTGGCTGAGCCGCGGCTACTACCTGGGCCCCGAGAGCCGTGCTCCTGGCTCTTACGTGGGGCCCACCACTACCAACACCACTCGCAACGAGCAGCTCGCGGGCGAATGGCTGCAGCTGCGCCGCCTGGACGGCCAGCCGGTGCGCCTGACAGACTTCACGCTGGCCGGCTACCTGCCGGGCACGGCCCGTCCCCCCTGGCGCGGCGGGGCCCCGCGCCGGCTCTACCTGGCCGCGACGGCGCAGGGCAGCGACGAGGGGAATTAGACGGTACTGTACGAAACCCCGCGGGGCGGACAGGAGGATGCCTGGGGCTACCGCTGGAGGCGGAACTACGTGCTGAACGCGTCCGGCGACTACCTACTGGATCTTTGCCGAGGTGTACCCCTACTACAACCGGACCGGGCGCGGCGCTACGCCCACCTGGGACAATGCGACCAGCCGCACCGACCCCGACCAGGAGTGGTCCCTCGCCGCCTCGAGCTACGCCGCCAACGCACAGCACGTGTGGCGGGCCTTCAACGGCCGCGCCGACGTGGTCACCGACTACTGGTCCTCGGCGGCCGGCACGTACCTGGCGCCGGGCGGCCTGCCCGCCGCCGGCGCGGCCGTGACGTACAACGTGGATGGCGGCGGCAGCGTGGTGGGGGAGTGGCTCCAGGTCAGCCACGCGCAGTCCCGGTGGCGGGTGGATTCCTTCACCCTCACGGCCAGGCACACGTACTCGGACGAAGCCCCCCGGACCTTCCGCTTGCTGGGCAGCCAGGGCGGCGGGGCCTGGACGATCCTGTACACGCAGAGCAGCCCCCTCACCGCCGCGTACTGGGCGGACCCCAACCGCAGCCGCACGTTCGCCGTGGCCGGCACGGCCGGCTCCTTCTACACTACCTTCCGCCTCGTGGTGCTCGAGACCATGTCCGTTTACGGCAGCGCGGTCGTGGGCGAGCTCTCGTTCGCCTTGGAAGAGCTGGCCCTGCGCAACCAGCCCCAGGGCTACAGTGACCCGGGCTCGGTGGCGCAGCTGCTGGCGCCGGTCTGGAACCACAAGGCTGGCTACGCGGGCCAGGACGCCGACGTGGTACTCTCCTCTTCTTCCAGCCTCGGCGTGGACCAGGACGTCTGGTACGCCTTCGACGGGGCGGCCCAGACGGACGCCAATTACTGGTCCTGCTCGGCCGCGGAACTGTACAACAGCACGGCGTACGGCATCGCGCTGTTTAACCTGTCCAATACCTCGTGGATAGACGGCAATCTGACCTGGCGCGGCGCCTGGGTGCAGGCCGAGTACCGCCGCAGCGCTAGGCGCGTCGTCCAGTTCCGGCCCGTGCCCAGGTACGGCCTGGGACAGAAGGCCCCGAAGACTTCTGTGCTGCTGGGCAGCCACGACGGCGGCCAGCGCTGGTCGACGCTCTACCTAGACATGATGGCCCCCGCCAGCGCCACGCGGCCCCTGACGCTGCCGCCCGGGCTGGACGCCTACGCCCTGCTGCGCTTCGTCGCGGTGAACACCCGTGCGGACAGCCTGGGCCCGGGCTACCTGGTGCCGGCCGAGCTCGGGGAGCTGTGGCTGGAGTTCGAGGGGGCGGACGGCTGGTCGCGCTCCTCGTCCGGGTTCGAAACAACCCCGCAGTACGGCCTGCACGACGTGAAGCTCGCCTTCAACGGCCTGGCGGCGACGACCGGGGACTTTTGGTGCTCGACCCCGGGCTACCAGACCAACGGGCTCGTCAACCAGAGCGCGGCGGCGCAGACCCCGAACGTGGACGGGACCACCACCGTCTGGGGCGAGTGGGTGCAACTCGCGCACCGCAGCACGGCCGCGTCCGTTCGCTCTTCCTCACGACCCGCCAGACCTACTTCGACGAGGCGCCCCGGCGGTTCCGGCTGCTGGGCAGCCAGGACGGCGCGGCCTGGACGACGGTGTACCACGCCGACCCCGTGCCCACGACCCCGGCCTGGGGTGCCGGCGCGGCCCAGACCAAACAGTTCGACGTCCCTGCCGGCGCGGGGGCCTACCGCTTGTACCGCTTCGTGGTGACCGAGACGGGCCAGGTGTACGGCAACGCCATTCTGGGCGACCTGGCGCTGGACTTCGAGGACCCCCGGGCGCCGTGGCCCGTGCCCAACGCGTCCGACGGCTGGTCGGTGGACGCCTCCAGCCTGCTGGTGGAAGCGGGCTTCGACCACGGGGCGTGGCGGGCCTTCAACGGCCTGGCCAATGCGCAGGAGGACTACTGGTGCTCCCGCGTCGGCACCTACTACGCGGATGGCACCGCCAACCCCGGCAGCGCGGCCGGCACGCCCAACGTGGACGGCGCCGCCACCCTGTACGGCGAGTCGCTGCAGCTCGCACACTCGGCCCGGCGGCGGCGCCTGGTGTCCCTGACGCTCACGGCCAGGTTCCAGTACTCGTCCGAGGGCGGGCCGAGGAAGTTCAGCCTGCTGGGCAGCAACGACACCCTGTCCTGGCAGACGCTGGTGGGGCAGGCGTCGGCGCTGGCTTGGGCCGGCGGCACCAACCAAACCAAGATGTGGGCGGTACCGGCGGCCGGCGCCGGCCGCTGGGCGCACTCGGTGTTCCGCCTGGTCGTCACGGAAACCACGAACCCCTACGGCACGGCGCAGGTCGGCGAAATGTCGCTGGCGTTCGAGGACGCCGAGCTCAGCGCCGAGGTGCCGGAGCTGTACCCGGCGCTGGTGCAGGGCCCCGCCGGCTCCTGCGGGCCCGGTCAGCGCTGCGAGTCGCAGGCAGGGGGCTTCGGCTGCCCCTGCGCGACCGGCTTCGCGGCCGCCGCGGTCGGGGGCTGCGCCGACACCGACGAGTGGACCTTCCGTCGCAGCCCGGTCCCCCAGCCCAACCGCACCTTCACGCTGGCCGACCGCGGGACGACCTGCCTCCCGTCCTCGTACAGCGGCAACGACGGCTGTGAGCAGGCGTTCAAGGCGCAGCCCAACCCGCTCGGGGGGGTCTGGACGTCAGGCCCCGAATTCGGCGCGGCCAACGGCTCCTGCACGCCAAGCTGCGGGGACTACACCAACCCCCCGGCACCTGGCTCACGGTCAACGTGGGAGCGGCCTACCGGCTGCGCGCCGTGGGGATCCGGCCCGTGGCGGGCAGTGCGCAGGATACCGCCCCCCAAAACATGAGCGTGTACGCCTCCCTGTACATCATGAGCCTCACCGCGAGCTACTGGGGCAGCCTGCGCAAGCTCGACTGGCTCAACGCGGCCGAGCCGGACCTGGTCTGGTTCGAGCTGCCCCCGCGGCCGGCCCAGTTCGTGCAGCTCGTGGTCCACTCGGTTGGCAACCCGGCCAACAATACCGCCCGGCGCTCGTCGGTCAAGCTCAACCAGCTGAGCTTCGACACGGCGGACAGCCTCGTGCCCCTGCAGCCCTGGTCCGCCGCCGACGTGGGCGTGCGCGTGGCCGTGTCCAGCCAGCATGCCGACTACCCGGCCTGCACGGCGGCCAAGACCTTTGACTACGAGGCCGCCACGGACTGCTCGGCCTGGTACAGCGCGCCCGGCTATGACCCGGCCACGGGCCGCTACGTGGGCGCCAGCGGCCGCACCATCGGCAGCCGGGTCTTTCCAGGCGAGCACGTGACGTACGACCTGGGCGCCGCCTACACGCTGACGCGCGTGGCGCTGTCGGTACGCTACGACGCCCACGTCAGCGGGCCCAACAACCTGACGCTGGGGATCAGCAACCAGTCCCTGGACGGCCCCTTTCAGCTGTGGCAGACGGGGGGGTGGCTGCCGTGGCAGGCGGACCAGCACGGCCGCGCCTGGTGGTTCGACCCCGGCAACGTCGTCACGGGCCGGTTCGTGACGCTGGTGGCGCAGCAGGTGGGCAACGGGACGCAGGGGTCTGCTGGCCTGGTGCTGCACGAACTTTTCTTCGACACGGCCGGCGTGGCCGCCGGCGACTGCGGCGGCAGCGCCATGCTGTGCGACAACCGGCCCGGCACGTACGCCTGCGCCCTGGGCCAGGACTGCCGGTCCTGGGGTTGCCCCGCGGGCTACCAGTGCGCCGAAAGCCCCGGGGGAGTGAGCTGCACCTGCACGCAGCTCGTCAACTTTGATTTTTACGTAGGCAGCTACCTGCCCGTCGGCCAGCAGAACTGGATCCTCGTCGACACTTCCACCTACAGCCCACCCTTTACCGCTTACAGTTGCCCCAAGTTGGTCAACAAGACTAACTGGCTGGGTGGCTATACGTACACGCACCAATTTCGTATTACGACTAATTTTAATAACCAATCGCAACTGGTCGAGATCTATCGCCTGGACGCGCTGGGCGGCTGGAACTTCAACCTGGGCTTCGTGTGCCAGCGGTACTCGTGCTAGGCGCTCCTGCCCTCTGGCAGGCGCTGGCTGTGCTGGCTCGTGGGGGGGGGGGGACGACCTCCTCGCCTTTTCGCGGGAATAAAAGGGTCTTGCAAGTTTGGCACTCAACTAGGCTGGCAGAAAAAGGTCCTGCCGGTTTGGCACTCACCCGGACAGTTGACACGAACGTCTCGGCCCCCCCCCCAGGAGTCCAGTCCACCCGGGGGCGTGCCGGTGTTCCTGCTGGGGGGAGGACCTTAGCGCGAAGAGGGGGGGGGGGGCACTGGTTCCTCCCCCCCCCCCCCAGGCAGGCGCCGGCGGCGGTACTCGTGCCAGCCGCCCGCCCCCTCCCCCTCCCAGCGAATACCCAGGGGAGGGGGCCACGTCCGCGGGCGGGCACGCGGCCGGCGCACGGGGGGGGGGGGGGCCGCCACGCCGGGCGCGCGGGGCGGGGGGCCGAGACGTGGGCAGACACGCGGCCGGCGCACCTGGGGGGGGGGGGGCGCCACGCTCGGGCGCGTGGGCTGGGGGCCGGGACGTGGGGGCGGACAGTTTCCCCCGGCAGGAGTGGCGCCCCCGTGTGTCTCCTTTCCCCTCGCTGGCCTCCCCCCAGAATCCTTTGTCCGGGCGCCGCGCACCGGGTGGCCGCGCATGGAGCCCCCTGCCCCCCGCTGCCCGGCTGGGTCGACCCGCCGGGACCCGACGACGAGCCGGAGCCGCCGGGGCGGCCGTTGGTGGACGTGGAGGCGGGGCAGGTTTGCTGCGCGTACCAGGGGCCGGGCCCAGGTGCTTGTCCGGGCGTTTTGGCGTGCCGGGCAGGTTCGACCCCCGGTGCACCTCGTCGCCCATCCCCTGCCTCGTCTTGTCGCCCGAGGTGGCGACCAAGCTGTTGCGCAGCCTGCTCTGGGCTTTTGTGCTGGGCGGTGGCTCGTGGGGCGTGGTCGCTAGCCTGCAGGAGGTGTGTGGCGGCGGCGGCCAGCCCCCCTGTGCCTGTTGGTCGTGCGATCTGAGGCGCGTGTCGCGCTGCTGGCACGACCTCGACGGCTGTTGGTGCTGGAAGTGCCGGGTGAGGGAACGCTTTCCCGAGAGGCGGTTGCTGGTGTACGCCGAGGGCGGGGCAGAAGACGAGCGCCCCCACCTGCTCGAGCTCGGCTCGCGGATTGCGGCCCGGTTGGACCTGGGCTTCTGGAGCTCCGACGCGGCGTGGGAGAAAACGGGCTTGTCTAGGCTGTGCCGGGAGCGGCCGGCCTGGCTCGAGCAGCTGGAGCCACTCTGTGCGGCGCTGGGGTGCCAGAGCCAGTGGCAGGAGGCGCTGCGCGGGGGCCGCCGCCCGGCCGGGGCCCGCGGGGACCGCCGGCCCAGGCGTTTGCTGGCTGTCATGTCGGAGCCCAGGGCCTCTGCCTGCGCCTGCCGTGCCTGCCGGCGGTACAATGCGCTAGGCAAGCTGGGCCTGCCCGACCAAGCGCAGCTTTGCGCCCAGGAGGGCTGCGGCCACGCGGGCCCGGCCCCGGAGACACGCCGGGGCGCTGGCCTACCACTTGCAAAGGCAACGCAGCCTGCTACAACGCTTGTCCTGCCAGAACATTTGGTGGGTCAGGTATGACTCTCGGGGGGAAGTGGCCCTGCAGCCCCGCCACGACGTGTTCCATGGTTTCGCCAAGACCACTGCCTGCCTCGACGGCCTGTGCGCCTTGGTCGACCGGGCCGAGCCGGCCAGGACGGGCCAGCCGCAGGGCCGGGACTGTGCTTTTGGCTACTGGGGCAGGGACGGCCAAAGGAAGCTGTGTGTCTTCCTAGCGCAGGGGCCGGACGGCTCCGCGCTCCGGGACGAGTGCCACCGGTGGAGGCGAGAGAGGGGGTTCGTGTGTACCTTGGCCGAGTACTTGCACCCGGTCGCGGTGCTCAGCTGGAGCGAGAAGCACTCGCCCGCCGGCAGCCCGACTACCAGCCAGGGCCGGGCCGCGCGCCGTGTCGTCCGCATGCTACAATCGGCACAGGCGAGGGCCGGCCCGGGGGCTAGGGAAGGCTGCGCCGTCCAGTGGCCCCGGCCGCACCGGCTGGTGGACGGGCTGCTAGTGCCGGGCGGTGAGGTTTTCGCCTATGACGGCTTCCAGGCCTACCAGCCCGTGCTGCTGTATTTCTCGCAGCACGACAGTGAGTAGAGTAGCTTGGTCCCACCGGGACGTGACAACGACGTTTTGCTTGCTCAGTAAAAAGCAGAGATTTTGGTGGGGAGGAGCGCCGGGGGACTGCCCCCCCCCCCCCGGTGGGGGGTCGGCCTCGGCCGAGCGGTCCGGGCCACCCCTAGTAGCCGCGCGGACCGGGGAGCCCCAAGAAAAGCGCGCCCAGGGTGGCCGGCGGGGAAGAGCCCGCCGGGTGCTAGCAGAGAGTTCACAGCAATTGAGAGAGAGGGAGAGGGTGGAGAGGGAGAGGGAGGGGGCGTGCGAGGAGAGGGAGGGGCGTGCGAGGAGAGGGAGGTCTGTCCTTTTTCTGGCCTTGGTCGTGCACCCTAGGTAAAAAGTACCCAGGGCTTGGCGAGCGGGCGCACAGAGCCAAGCATGGCTAGCTCACAGCCCGACCTGCCGCGCTTGTCCGCCATACTACCTTATCTCCGCGGAATCGACCGTTTTGCGTCCTCGTGTCTCGATCCGTACTGGGGCACTCCAGAGCGAGAGTACCTACAGCGCTCAAGTGTGCTCCTGCGGTGTTTGCATCGTTACGCCTGTACTCTCCAGAGAGAGGCAGGCTCCAGCCTGCAATACCTGCAGTCTGTTCTCGACGCCTTAAACGCCGGCATCCCCCAGGTCAGCCATACTCTACAACTCCCGGGCTCGGAGATCAACAACCCGCGGGTGTGGCAGTTGGCCGTGAAGGAGCTGAACAAGCAGCGCAGCTTCGTCTGCCCTTGGTCACTACCGACCAACGTCGGGGGGCCCTCCGCGAGACCTTAGCTTGGCGGGCCCTGGAGGACGTCGTCGCCCTGTTCTCGCCCCAGACGTCCACGGCGTCCCAGCAGCACGAGGAGCCAGAGGAGGACGAGGACCTCCGGTTTCCGGGGGACGTCCCACCCCCCTCGCCAGGGTCCCTAGACCTCACCGTGATCGTTGAACGGCCAGAGCACGGCGGCGAAGAAGCGCTGACGCCAGGCAGCACGAGGTGCTTCCCCTTTGTGCAGTCGCAGAGGAGTCAAGGATCTCGGGGGGTTACTTGTCTGCACTTGCGGGGCTTTGCTTTGGTCTTGCCAGGCTCTGACGACGAGTTCGAGCTTGCGCGGCAGACTACTCTACGCCAGCTGAAGTTCTCGGAGCTCGACTGCTCCAGAGTCGTGCACAAGGCCAAGGTGAAGCTGACGGAGTGTAGCGTGCTCGAGGAATTTGCGTTGACGCAGCGTCGTCCATCGGCCACGGAAGGCGACCTGGTCCAGCTACCGCTGTACTTCACGAACTGTCCGGCTCTCCGCCTGGTCGACACCTCTACGGGCGGCAGCGGCTCGCAGCCCGTCGCGATTACGCTGAGCGGCGTGAGAAACGCAGTGGTGCTCAAGCCCGGCGCTGGAGACTTTGCGCTGACGGTAAAGTCCAGCAATGTGAGTGTCGTACGCATGCAGAGCCCAGAGCCCGATACGGCTGGCCAAGTGCAGCTGGATTTCTCGGACTGTTCCCTGCTGGAGCACGTAGTCTGGTACGGGCTGCAAGTGGCTACTAGCAACGTTACTGCCAAGTTCGAAAAAGTCGACCTATTGAAGAAAGTGGCATGGCCCGACCTGCGCCAAGCGCAAGGGTCTTTCAGCCTCATAGCGACCTTAGCAGGCAGGCAGACGAATAACGATTCTAGCGATTACTACCGAGATCACCGTAAAGAATACACCATCGGGCTACCAAAAGTGCAGATCTGCCAAGGGGACCTGACCTGCAAACTCCAGGGGTGCCAGTACCTGCGGCGATTTGAGCTACCGCAGCTAGAAACTGTGCGCGGAAACCTGAAACTGAGCCTGGACTACTGTTTTCAACTGGAGTCCTGCCAGCTGCCCCGGCTTGTCTCTGTCGGCGGCGACCTATGCCTGGAACTACATGCTTGCGCCGCAGGGTTTAGTTCATCCTACGCTCCACTGCCCGAGTTAGTGCTGCCGGAGCTGCACACCTGCGGGTCTGGTTCCTTGGATCTGAATGCCCCATGGCTGCAAACTGTCAGCCTGCCTAAGCTATGCCAACTGGAGCGAGAACTGTACATAAGAGCCAGGAATTGTAATAGCCTGAAACTCTGCCAGCTGCCTAGCCTGACCACGTGTGGGTCGCCTGTCGTGCAGCTCACGTTCGAACGTTGTGCCGAACTAAAGGCACTGACGCTGCCGCGGAGCCTGGCATGCAAGAAGCTGGAGCTCAAGTTCGCACAATGTGCCGAACTAAAGGCACTGACGCTGCCGCGGAGCCTGGCATGCGAGAAGCTTGAGCTCGACTTCAGCTACTGTGCTGGACTAGAGACACTGACGCTGCACCGAGCCTGGCATGCGAGAAGGGGCTGGAGCTCAGGTTCACACGATGTGCCGAACTAAAGGCACTGACGCTGCCACCGAGCCTGGCATGCGAGAAGCTTAAGCTCGACTTCGATGAGTGTACCGGACTAGAGACACTGACGCTGTCACCGATCCTGGAATGCAAGGAGCTGAGGCTCAACTTCCGACAATGTACCGCGCCCATGATCGTCCGCTTTCCTACCAACACAGAAAAGCAGGAGGACGCTCGTCTCTATTACCGGGATTGCCCTCGGCTCCAACTAAACAACGTGCCTCTGTCTTATGAAGTAACCCACCTAGGGTAATTTTCTTCTTAGGTACCTGCAGGAACAACGCTGTTCTCTTGGGGTTTCGCTGCCGCAGGGACAGGGGGAAGAGCGAGGAGAGGGTGATCTTTCCCAAAAGAGGAACGTGTCGTATTAAAAAAGCCCTCGTGTGCGTGATGATGCTGATGTGGGCGAGGCAGAAAGTGAGAGAGACTAAGTCCCCTTTTCTCTCTGCGTGCCGACCGGGCGCGCGCCCGGCGCGTGCTAGCCAAGTACGAAAGGGGAGGGGGTGGCCCCCCGGGGGGCGGTAGGTTCCGAGGGGCGGGCTTCCGCCGGGCAGCCGCTAGTGTGTTAGCTATTTTAACTAGCCTGGCCGCCAGCCGCGCCGGTAGCTCTCACGTGGGGGGAGAGGGGACCAACCCTCGTGGATAATTTGCGGCACGTGTGACTCTCTACGCGCCAGCTGGCTGGCTGGAACAGCTAGCTGCACGCCCGTGCACCACCGTCTGCGTCCGGGGCCAGGTCCCAAGCGATCGTGTGTTAGTCGTGTGATAATCTTACTAGGGTGGAGGGGTCGCGGTGGACCAGAGGGAAAAAGGGGTGGGGCAGCAGCTGCACCTCCAGGGAGGTCGTCTGCACTCTCGGGAGGGGGGGGTCCCTTTCCACTCTCGAGAGGGGAAGTTTTCACGCCCCGGCGCGTTGCCGGCCCGGTGCGGGGGGGGGGGGCGACGAGGGGTCTCCGCCACTCTCCGTGCCAGAGCGCACGGCCCGCGCCGGCACGGCCCCGCCGGCAGCCCACGCCGGCGGTGGACGCGACCGCGTGCCAAGGGGGGGAAGGGGCACGCCCCCGGCCGCAGGAGGCAGGGGGGCGCCCCGTGGGCGTGCGGGTCGGCGCGCGTCGTCGTCGTCCCCCCCCCTCCGCCCTTCCGCGGGTCGTGGCCTGCGCCCGGCAGGGGGCCGGGGGTGGCGCGGGCCACGCCATACGTGCGCTGGTGGGCGCCCAGGTAGGCGCCGGGCCAGGGGGGCGCGGGCCTGTGTGCGCGCGGGGGCTCTCTCCCCCCCCCCCCCCCAAGCCGAGCGCGCCGCCCTCCCCGCGGTCCCGTCCTCGCTCCAAAAACCAACCAACTGGCTAGCCAGATGAGCCAAGCGGTCACTGCGTCTTGCCCCACCGCCGCCGAGCCGGGCGACCCCGTAGAACTACTGCTCCTGCTCAGGGGTGGGCCCGACGGCTTCGAAGCCAGCTTCCGCCACCTAGTGCGCCGCACCCCGCCCACCGCCCTCCGCTACCTGTTCCAGAGCCGGTGCCTGTTTGGCGCCGGTCCGTCGTCCTGGCCGCGCCTGGCCGAACTGTGCCTGGAGGAGGACCAACCCGCCGCGGCAGCGGAGTGCTACGAAAGCGCTGAACAAGAGGCGCTCGAGTGCGCGGAGTGGCTGAGCTCACGCGCGGCCGGCGTGGCTATCCCGTATGGTTAGTTCGCGCTAGCCGAAGGGTTCTTCAGCCTCTGGCACAGAAAGACGGGCCAGTGGCTGCTGCGGCCAGAGCCACGCCCGGACTGCGGGACCTCTGGGATTGTTATGAGAGGCTCGCGGCGGGCGCCGTCCGGGCCTCGCCGCTGCCCGGCCAAGCCCTGCAGGACCTGGGGAGTACGTGTGCGTTGGACGCGGCCGTGCTGGGCGGCATCACTGCGCGCCTAACGTTGGCCTGCCTGCCCGCTCGGTCCGAAAGTATGCCTGCGCTGACGTTTGCACAAGAGTGGCTAGAGTGGCTGCGAGTCCTAGCTACGGTCTGGGGGCGGCTGCGCCGGCTACCCCAGTACGCCAAGGCCGAAGCGTTGTGGCGGGTCGTGAAACGCCTGCAGGAGCTGAGCCACGAGCAGCGGCACAAGGTGCTGACGGTCTTCGGGGCCGAGCTCCTGATGTGTGACCTCATGCGCGAGCTCGGACTGCGGCCCGACACGGGTGCTTGTCTGCTGGCTACCAGGAACGTGGTGGCGTTCCTGTGGGCGGGGCTGCTGTTGCTAGGGCAGGAGGACCTGGTGCGGCTGCTGGCCGAGGCCGGGGAGGTGCTCCGCCTGCCGGAGGCCACGGGCTCGTCCGGGCTGGCCTGGGTCCGCGCAGCCCTGTGCGTGCAGTCTCCGTTCTTGCTAGACTACTTTCTGCGTTCGGCGCCCGGCCCGCAGCCGGGCCCCGTCCTGGCGGAAATGCTGTACACCGTGTGCGTGCTGGCTTGGGAACCCCAGGGAACGTCCTTCCGCCTCCGCCTCAAGCTCTTGCCCCTGCTGCGCTGCCTCGCACAAGTGCTCCTGGCCCACGGAGCTCGGCCCGGCGCCAAGTGGGCGGGGTTGGGGCAGGAGACAGACGAGGCCCTGCTCAACTACCTGCGGGGCCGGGGCCTCCACTCGCCGGCGGCTACACTGGACTACCTAGGCCAGGAGGGCGAGCGGGCCTGGCACCGGCAGGCAGCCGAGGCACCTTCTGAGCCTATCAACCCCCTGCAGCGGCTGTGCGTGGACGCACGGGAGGCCGTGGAACAGCTGCGGGCCGATGAACAAAGCGCTAGCAACAGCGTCAGGCGCGCCCGGCAAGAGTTGGCGCGGACCAAAGAAGAACTAGCTACTAAGCAGACGGAGCTGGGCCGGGTGACTCGGCAGCTCGCTAGCAAGCAAGCCGCCGTGCGCGAGACCCTGAACGAGGTGGCCGCCGTGCGCCGGGACCTGCGCACGCAGACTGAGCAGCTGCGGTCGGGGCAACGGGCGCTCGACAAGATTCAGCAGACGGTCGAGTCGGCACAGGCCGTGCGCCGGGACGTACAAGCGCAGAAGCAGGAGCTGCGCTCGGGCGAGGCGGCTCTGGCTAGGGTGCGGGCGTCCATGGACGACCTGCGGACGGTCGTCGACACACTGCGGCGGGAGAAGGACGAGCTGGCCTCCCAGGTGGCGAAGGCCCAGGCGCAGCCGGCGGCGGCACGAAAGGACGAGCTAGCCCCCGGGCCGCTGGCGGCCCCGGCGCCGGTCGAGAGCGCCGGGGCGATCGCACGGCTGCTGGCCGGCCTCCGGCCCGAACGCTGGCCAGACGCGGATGACGTGGACGCGGTCGGTGCCCTGCGGCAGGGCCTAGCTCAGCGGCTGGCTCAGGTCTCCGACCTAGAACGCAAGCTCCAGCGGCCGTCGTGTGTGGTGTGCCTTGAGGAACCGGGCCGGGACACGGGGCCGCTCGTCGTCTTTGTGCCGTGCGGCCACCTGCGCGTGTGCCAGGATTGTGCCCAGGGACTGAAGCAGTGTCCCTGCTGCCGTGCGGTCATACAAGCAGCCGTGAAGCCTTGCTAAGGGCTCCTACCCAGGACCGAGAGAGAGAGGAAGAGAAAAAAAGTAGTCAGCCTGTTTTTGGAGTAATTATAATAAAAACTTCCCGAGCGGCCTGCCGGAAGGCTAGACTACGACCTGTCCGTCTCTCTCCGGACTGACATAGGCCCCGGCACGCCGGTGCACAGTTTGTGCCAGGGGGGGGCTAGTTATCCAGCGGTCATGTGTTAGCCGTGACGTAGAACGGTGAGGGTGGCAGGAGCCTCGCGGTGGACCGGACGAGGCCAAGGGGTAGGCAGCAGCCTCACCTCCAGGCAGGGGGGGGGTCGTCTTCACTCTCGTGAGAGGAACAGGAGGGGGGATCGTCTTCACTCTCGAGATTGGGAGCAAGAGGGGGGGGGTCGTCTCCACTCTCGAGATTGGGAACAAAGGGGGGCCATCTTCACTCCCGAGAGGGGCAAGAGGGGGGGGGTGCGTCTTGACTTTCGAGAGGGCAAGAGGGGGGGGGCGTCTTGACTTTCGAGAGGGGCAAGAGGGGGGGGGGTCGTCCTCATTCGAGAGGGGGTAGATTCATGTTGACGCTCGGGGGAAGGGGAGGTTTCCACCCTCCCCCCCGGGGGTCACTTGCATCCCCTTGAGGGAAGGGGGGAACCCCCTGACCCCCGGGGAGGGGTTGAAGGGGGAACCCCCTGAACCCCGAGCAAGGGGTTGCCGCCGACCGCTCGCACCCGGGGGGGGGCGGGGGTCCAAGTAGTGCCCGCGAGCGGCGGCCAGGGGGGGGTCGTCCCCGTCCACGCTCGGTCCCCGGGAACCTGCCGGTAAACGCCGGGCGCGGGCAGGGAGGGGGGTGGGGTCGACAACCCCCGGGCGCCGGGTGGAGCACCCCGGGGTCCAAGTAGTGCCCGCGAGCGGCGGCCAGGGGGGGGGGGGGTCGTCCTCGTCCACGCTCGGTCCCCGGGAACCTGCCGGTAAACACCGGGCGGGGAGGGGGGGTGAGGACGCCAACCCCCGGGCGCCGGGGGGGGGCGGGGGTCCAAGTAGTGCCCGCGAGCGGCGGCCAGGGGGGGGGGTCGTCCTCGTCCACGCTCAGTCCCGGGAACCTGCCGGTAAACGCCGGGCGCGGGCGGGGAGGGGGGTGAGGTCGCCAACCCCCCCGGGCGCCGGGGGGGGGGAGGCAGGGGTCCAAGTAGTGCCCGCGCGCGGAGGCCAGGGGGGGAGCCGTCCGCGTCCACCCCCGCCCCCGTGCATCCGCGCGCGCCCCGGCACGCGCCCTGGCACGAGGGGCACGCGCGCTCGTCGCTGCCTAGCGGCGCGCGGAGAGGGGAGGGCGCCGCCCCCCCCCTCCTCCCACGCGGGGCGGGCGCCGGGGGGGGGGCGCCCGGGACGACGACCGGCGCCGTCCTGCTGCCGGCCAGAATCCCCTGCCTGTCGCTCACGATGCTGCCTGCCCCCAAGAAGGCCCGCCCCGACCCCGCCCTGCGCCCGCTGTACTGTGACGTGACGGGCATCTGGCCCGAACCCGGCCGTGGCGGCGGTGGCTGGTCCGCCGACCTCCTCGGCCGCCACGACTGCGTCAAGGGCGCCAAGCTGCGCGTCCACTTCGGCCCGCCCGCGCGCCCGCCCCGCAGGGCCCCGACAGCCACGCCCTGCGCGGCCTGGGGCCCGACGAACTCCGCGCCCTGGCCGCCCGTGTGCTCAGCCACGGCGTGCCGGCGCTCCGCCGCGCTCTGCCGTCCGTGGACCAAGTCGTCGGCTGGTGGCAGTCGGCGCAGGAAGCCCACACGGCCTTCGTGGGGCAGGGCCACCACGTCGAGCTCCTGGACCTCGGCGCCGCCACCAACGACCTGCACACGCGCGTCGACCAGGCCCGGGGG
>WBZZ01003485.1:15000-24750 GCA_019918135.1 Paulinella micropora
AATGTCATGTTATGTCATGTCATGTTATGCCATGTTACGTTATGTCATGTCATGTAATCTAATGTAATCCAATGTATTTATGTATGTATTTAATGCATGTGTGTGTAGCGATGGTGGCAACTCACGCTTGAAGCAATTGGCAGCGGCAGTGTCAGTCAGTCGCACCGGTAGCAACAGCACTAGCCAGCCTGTTACACCTCGAGGAGGCAGCAGGTGTGTTATGTGATGTGTTATGTTATGCTATGTTATGTTCTGTTCTGTTATGTTCTGTTCTGTTCTGTTGTGTTATGTTATGTTATGTTCTGTTTTGTTCTGTTCTGTTCTGCTCTGTTATGTTATGTTATGTTATGTTATGTTATGTTATGTTATGTTGTGTTTGGTTCTGTTGTGTTATGTTGATGTTATGTTGATGTTATGTTATGTTATGTTATGTCATGTCATGTTATGTTATGTTATGTTATCTTATGTTATCTTATGTTATGTTATGTTATGTGATGTTATGTTTTGTTATGTTTGTCATGTTATGTTATGTTATGTTATGTTATGTCATGTTATGTCATGCTATGTTATGTCATGTTATGTTATGTATTGTCATGTTATGTCATGTCATGTTATGTCATGTTATGTCATGTTATGTCATGTTATGTCATGTTGTGTCATGTTATGTCACGTGTTATGTTATGTCACGTCATGCTTACTTACTTACTTACTTACTTACTTACTTACTTACTTACTTACTTACTCACTTACTTGTCATGTTATGTTACGTTAGGTTCATAGACCACGTCATTACCATCCCCAGTATCATCACAGTTCCCAATGCATCTGTCCACGCTACGCCAGAAGGCTCTAACAACAACAGCAACTCTGCTTCCCCAAACATGACTCCAACCATTAACTCGAGATCCCTTGGCGCGTCAGCCAAGCTCCTCACGCGCTTCCATCCCTTCCACCAGAAGCCCGGAGCTCAAGACTCGATTTGCATTGTTTGCTTGGAGCGCCCGCGCAGCCATGCGTTTTTGCCTTGTGGCCACCTCTGCGTGTGTGAGCCGTGTTCCCTCTCCTTAATGGCCAGCTCTTCATGCCGCTGCCCTCTCTGCCGCGCGCACAGTGTTGCTGTGACACGCATCTACATCTGCTAACGTCTCTCTTTCCCCGAAGACCACCCCATGGTGGCATCCTCGCACCCCAAACTCGAAATATTGGGTGTTTGTCATTTCGTTTCTTTTTACGTCTGACACTCGTTTCGGTTCTTACCACTTTTCCGGGATTCGTATTTACCTCTGCTATATCTCTTTCCCTACTACTACTCGTACTGTTATCACCACTACTATATCTATATCTTCTACTGTGCAACGTGATAAACATACATGAACGTCCGAAAGGGACACACGCATCTATCTACAGTTTCAGACGCGTGCATACCTACATTTTTATCTGTCAAAAGAAAATCTACTAACTTTAAATATCATGGTTTGATCGCATGACGCGTCTACGAAAGTAGTCGTTATCGGCTTTGCTGCAGTATTTATGCCTGGGGACGTTCAAGTTCTAATTTTAGCGCGAGATCTCAAAATAAGCGTCCGCAAAACCAGAGGAAATTTCGCTGGCTAATTCAACATCTGTTGGTAAAATTGGAATTTGAACATCTCCAGTAGTAGTTCAATTTGTGTGGGATAGGAGATGAGTGCTCCTACCAAATACCAAGCATATTCCAGTGGCAAGATCGCCCTGCCTTGAACTGATTGTTTCAGACTGAAAACAGGACTGCCATTTGCTTGACGACTGCTTGCACCCCAAGCCTGGCTTCCTTTGTGCAACCTTTCATATATTCATGTACACACATATCATGAGAGTGTGCAGAACCAGTTCATCCGCCAGCAGCTCTCTGTTTCTATCACCTTTGCTGGCTTCCTCCGACCACCTCTGACTGTATTTTTCCTCTTACTTGGACCCAGCTGCCCCGTGCGTCGCGGAACAGAGTTATTAATACCTTTCCGCTCCACTGGTTGGACACATCGGTCTGAATCCTGAGCTAACTGATTCCGGTCATCCCCTTACGAGGGCATGCACTTTCTCTCCTCCAGTCTTGTTCGAACTCATCACAGTCTTTTTTTTACTCAATTTTTACCAGCCTGGTTTTTCGCTTTTTTCAAATGCACCGTGTTCACCACAGGCTTCACATCTGATCCCTTGCGCATCTACACAAACTTTCGTAATATTCTTATCCAGTCTAACTTTAACTCAACACATAGCTTGCCACCCGTGAGTACCTTTAAAAGGCTACTATGGCAGTAATCCTGCCTTCCTTTTACTACAACCGGCTCACAGGTAGACAAGCTTAAACGATATTTCAATTACTTTCGTTTTAATAATGACCTTCGTGAAGTTAGTGTGAGTTATAACTAGCTTTCCACAACGTCACGGCGTTATTAATATAACTAGTCTTTCCACAACCAGAAAGGTTAAAAACAAGTACTGCCGGTTCAGGTCAAATATTATTGACGACATTCAAGAGAACTTAGCGGCGGCGGCGGCGGCGGCAGTGAAAAAAAAATTAGTTTTTCGATTTTGGTTAGAATTTTAATTTTGGTTGGAATTTCCATTTTGGTTGGAAATTTGAATTTTTCAAATTAACTGCTATATTCGTCCGCAAAATATCGTAAATTTTCGCGAAATGTTACCGTTAAATTGGAAAATTTGAATTTTTGATACAAAAATGAAAAACTGACACAAAATTAAAATTCCAACCAAAATAGAAAAACTATTATTTTTTTTCTCTTGAATGTCGTCAGTAATAACAATTTTAAACTGATCCAAGCGAGACCATTTTCAAGTACTTCAAATAAGTGAGCAGTCACGGTTAGACTTTCAAATTATTAATTTTTCAATAAAAGGCAAGAGGTGACCAGCTCTCCAAGTTGACAGCCTGATCCTCTGACTTACTACTACTGTAAACTTAAAGTCGCATTCTGCTGTCTATCGGTCCTTGCCGTATTACAGCTCTGACGCGGCTCTATGTCTTCAGCAAGTGCTAAAGCTAGACCTGTCATCCCGCGTGTCCAACGCAAAGCCTCAGTGCACTGTCAAGAGCAAAAGACGCAAGGGGACGCCACTGAAGGTGCCTCTTCCAAGATGGCTGCACTCCTGACTGTCATACACTGAATTCCCTCGCCCAAGAAGTCTCAACACAAAAGCCTCCAAAATGAGCCATATGTAAATTGGATGGATTTAGTGCGGTGGCACACGGAACTTAACGAGTTCTGATTATTTTTTAGTAATTTTTTTTTTGTTGTAGAGATCTAAATCAGATGATTGGCTTGCCATATTCAACTCAAAAATTAAATTTGAATTTGAAATATACGTAACGGTAATATTTTTGACTATTTTATAATGTAATACTAAAATGTGATTTTTTAATTTTTTTGATCAGGAAAGTATGGTGCGCAACCCTACACTTGTTAAGCTTTTATTTAGTGAAAACCACATGATTTTATCTGTTGTAATTACTTAGTTCTGCGTACCACCCGGCAAGACGTTCTGACCATGTTTTTCAGTAAAAAATGCAATGAAATTCCCCGGCTTCCACGGTGCGTCCTGGCCCGGCCAACCTAGGAAAAAAGCACAGAGGGGAGGGTTCCCTGAGTGCATCAGATATCTCTTAGCACAAGACATATCATAGCTATCTAAGTATATACATAGTAACTTTGAGTGTTTTTCATCACTTGTATAAAATATCTTTTGATACTTTTACTTGTAGGCTACAAACTAGCTAGTAGAAAATCAGCTATTTTTTCCTTGTCGAAACATGAAAATCTATATTTTGTAGCTTAAGTATTATTTATTGCACAGATGAATAGGTGAATCGTTTTGTATTATCATTAAACGTATTTCTCCAACTTTGTGTTATTTGTAAATGTCTGTGGAAGGCAAAAACTCAAAATCACAAAACCAGCATTTTTATGGTTTTGGGAACATATACATTTTAGTATTCATCAGTTTTAAGAATTTTAAGTATTGGAATCGTCTTTCACAACCATAAACTAAAGCTCCACCAAAGGATTTTTGTTCATTTTGCCTAGAAGCTACAAACCAAAAAGTGGGTTTTCACAACTTCACGTGTCTGACCTACACATGCCTGTACATTTTTTCCTGGACCTTTCTCCTCCAGTTTTTTTAGTGTAATTATGTCTCCCTGACATATACTTACGATAGATACAAAAATATTGAAAAAGGGATGTGTCTGCTTCATTCCTGGAGGCAGGTAAGTCCAAGATGTCGGAATGTCAAAAAAGTTTTGACCAATTTTCTTCTAGGTTTCATGTATTTTTTAGCTCCCCTTCCCCCAGAATTCAAGCTATAGTGTATTTGAACCCCCCCCCCCAACTTTATGAGCTATAGGAGCAGTAATTCCTTTCATAATAAATTTTTGTTTGCTTTTTTATTTGCCCTTGAGGGACTGTTTTCCAGCCGACACCGTGTTTCTCAGAGATATTGAAAATTTTCCGAAATTCGATTAAATTATTTGTTAAGACGTATTGTACAACGTTTCATAGTTCAAAATCTAATAAAATAACAACCAAAGACAGATTCTTTAATCATAATCGTGGTTGCAAACAATTTTTTTACCACATTGAATCAGCAAAAAAATGACGGCCCGACCTGTCTTTTTCCGAATTTTTTTCCACACGTAATGGTGCTTTTTTACACAACTTCAATTACAGATTTCTCAAAAACTATTAAAAATAAGGATATGCTCACCATAGTGAAATATTTCAAGAAATATATGAGGAATCCTATGCGCAAATAATAAATTCAAAAAGTCAAACCCCTCACTAAGGAACTTTTCTTTATGTTGAATTTACATATGCTGTAATGCCCCCAACGATAGCTCGTAAAAAGCCTGACGGTCGGTAATACAACCAAACACAGTCCTCAAGAATGAGAATGATGTCTCGTTGTATTAGCTCAGTGAAGCCAAAAAGGAAAACGACAACAGACCAGGAATAAAATGGCATCAGGTCCAATCCGGACAAATAATACTGAAAACTTGAACAAGCTGGTGCACCTGTCACCAGGAAAAGGTGTTTTTTACCGGCTATCCGGGGGGTGATGCCTACAGTACCCCCTCCCGATTTTATGACGGAAATAGCATTTTCGTCATACACCTTCTGATTTCTTTCTGCAAATAGTATGCGCTATGGAGTCATGCCACACAGCGCATCGACCCACGGATAGACGCTAAAAGACGATAAATATATCCTCATACGGCACGTCAAAGCGGATTCTCTAGCCTTTCTTGTAAATTTTGAACTCCTTCCCCTCAATTTCTTTTTTTTTTCCTTTTTTTTTTTCGGCAGTATGTCAAGAACAAACGTACTATTAATAAAAAAATACAAGCAACGTGGTGCTGTAGTACGATTCCCCCTTTGATCTCCTTCTTCTTCTTATCATTATCATTATTATTATTATTATTCACAGGGAGATCGTAAGTACATTGTCTTTTTTAATGACATACCCTTGTATAAGGCGGATATCCTATGATATAGTATTAGGGGGCCAGTCCTAATAGCTATATCCGAAGTCGAGGTGTATGTACCCGACCCTGCGATATACCGACACAAGTAGAGATTGACCGTGCTCAGGTACGACAGTATATAATCTATCGTAAAAAATAATTTAATGAAAGTTTCAGAGAACATTTCATTTTCGAGAACATCATCCCAGGACTTGGAAAGGGTCATACCCGGGAACACCATCGCTCAATACACTAGCGATCCCCGTATACGGTGTAGTATCATCGTCGATCGACCTTTCGCACTCGTATGTTGCGATCAAATGCCAAGTTATATCACTGAGTCTTTTTAATATTCATATTGATAACTGATGATGCATGATCAAATCATGATACGCCGTGGGCAATCAATCAGTTTATTTGAGACGCATAAAGAAAAATAGTTTCTTTGTCACTGCCTTCGTCGTCTGGCGCGGATTTCTTTGCCTGGTGGAGGACCACCAACAAAAGTCAGATCGAACTTTGACTGTTCGAGAATGTCCCAGATCTTATTAGGGATTCCGCCCAACGATAATTCAAAAGGGACATCAAGCACTCCTCTTGGCAGTGTCTGAATGGTCCACGCAGTGTAATCCTTGTCTCTGGGAGTAATTGTATCATCCCATGTCTCGAGACTTTTTGCGTCTTTATATACTGGCAGATAATGTCTTGCCTTTGGAACCTCAACCGGGTCCATACTTCTCCAAAACTGGAGTATCGGTTGTACTATCTTTGCGGCTGATGATATTTTGAGTGTCCGTGTGACACGCATCTGTCGTGGGACCGCCACGACCCGCATCAAGTATAAGTCTGAGAGAGTGTCATCAGCGACATGTTGTTCCGCTGGTCTCATCAGATAGAAAACATTTTTCACCCATGCGATGGTTGCTATCGCATCGCCTTCCTTCCATCGCTCATGGACAATCTCAACGTTGCCCGCGTTTGGGTCAGTGTCCGTCCCCTCCTCCTCCTGGTGGACGTCCTTTGATCTCATCGACCTCATCGCCTTCCTCGGTTGGTCGTTGATAAGATCATTCCGCGCTCTCCTTAGCTGCGCCTCTGTGATCTTCTCCTTCTTTCCGCTATGCTCTCGCGGAGACTTGGACTGAGTCCCCACCGCGCTTATGCGGTCAGTCTTCTCCTTGCTGTCCACCTCACTCTCCTCCTTCTCAGCTATCGGTGCCCGATAAGCATCGTCTTGGTCTATGCCAGCCTCCTTGTGGATGGGCGGCACCTCTTTGAAATCATCCTTCATCCGTTTTAACGCCTCCTCAACGGATTCATCTTCCAGTAAGAAGGGATCATACTTAATCAGCCTTCTTACATTCACAATTTGCACCTTCCCTCTACCCCTGATCTTGTAATTCAGAGG
Source organism: Paulinella micropora (assembly GCA_019918135.1). Lineage (NCBI taxonomy): Eukaryota > Cercozoa > Imbricatea > Euglyphida > Paulinellidae > Paulinella > Paulinella micropora. The sequence continues at coordinate 21,927 of WBZZ01003485.1, forward strand.
TCCCGTCCTGTTCCATAATCTGATAAGGTCCTTTCCAGTGAGTGAACAGCTTAGAGCTGACTCCCTTCGGGACTTGAGGATGGTACAATAGTACAATATCCCCGACCTGGAACTTGATCTGATCCAAGTGCGCTTGTCGCACCCCTTCAGCATCAGTCTTTCGGCGCTCCGCCTCTCTATGCGCCCTGACTATTTGTTCCGCCTCCATCTTCACTCTAAGTCTCATCCCAAACAACTCATCCGCATCCGCCCAAGTGTCTTTTGGGTGAAGGAGCGAAGTCGGGATATCAGGCTCACGCCCATATACTAACTGATATGGCGAGATTGAGCTCTTCGAGCCTCCTAACGCCGTAGAGGGTAGACAGTTCATTGCAAACGCAAATGATGGTGCTGCCTCGACCCATGCTCTTTGATTCTCCTTCTTCGTGCAATACATCTTTAGCGAGGCTTTGAGGGGTCTGTGTACCCGCTCGATTTTCCCATTTGCTCGCGGGTTATAGGCAGTAACATATTGCCATTTCATCCCGTAATACTTAGATAGTTTGTCGATGACCTCGTTATTAAAGTCCGAGCCTCGATCAGAACATATCTTTCTTGGTACTTCGATCTGTGAGATGATCCTATCGATCAGCGCCTCGGCCGTCGTCTTGCCGGTAACGTCTTTGACAGGGATGATCCACACATAGTTGGTGGCTCTGTCAATAGCCGTAAGGAGGTATTTGTAACCATCCTTCGATTCTGGGAAAGGTCCCACATGATCAATGTGTATAAACTCAAACATCCCCGCATGAAGAGGAAATTCGCCAATCAGGCCGAAATTTGCCTTCAGTGGTGTTTTGTTTATCTTGCACGGGATGCATGCATCCACCGCCTGATCTATCTCCTCCTTCATCTTCTTCCACCAGAATCGCCTCGCTACGAACATATGAGTTCGTTGTCGACCCGGATGCGCCAAAAGTGGGCAATTGTGGGCTGCGACAAATATAAATCGTCTCAGACTCTCCGGTACCAAAGGGTCCATTTGTCCGGCTGTGACGCATAGCGACCGTGAAGGCCCTTGTACCACAGTAGACCATCTCTCCATCCCATCTCCTTCATCTGATCTTTGATCGCTTTCGTCACCCGTAGCTCATCCGGGTTCTGATATAACTGTATCAGTTCTTTAAACTCCGGATCTTGAGCCTGTTGTTGCCTCCATGCGGTAGGCGAGGCTATATGGATAGTACCATCTTCTAGCCGTACCCCGATTCTTTCCGGGTCATCGTCTAGGTCGCTTCTCCGCTCTTGAGGAGGCTCCGCATAAACTTCCTGCGTCTCCTCTTCCTCTCTTATGTTCGCCTTCGCATTCTCATATACATCATAGGACCACTCAGCGTCCTCCTGGGTATGTAGCTCACAACATATCCCGTGATCCGGGCCTTGTGGACTGTACCGTAGACCTGTGCGGTCATATCGGACTCCACTCGCCATCTCCATCGCCTCAATGTGGCTGACCTCATACACCTTGTCAGTGGACAAGTCTTCCATCTCCACCGTGGACACCAACGCCGATACTTCTGAGTTAAACTCTAGCCTAGAGAGGCTATCAGCGACCACATTTCGCTTTCCCGGTAGATGGACCATTGTAAAATCGAAACAAGACAAGAACGCTTGCCACCGCGCCAGCCGTCCCGTCTGTTCATGATTCATCAACCATAACAGGTTATGATGATCAGTTCTGACAGTAAATTGAGGTGCTCCCCACAAATACTCTCTGAGCCTCTTGAGGGCCCATACTACCGCCAACGCCTCTCTTTGCCTTGTGCAATAGTTTCTCTCCGCCGCACACAACTTCCTACTAATAAACATGATTGGGCGTAATTTCTTCTCCTCATCCTCTTGTTGTAATACAGCCCCAATCGCAAACTTAGATGCGTCTGTATCGACTACGAATTGTTTCGTAAAGTCGGGCATCGTTAACACCAGTCCTCCGTCTTTCGGGTCTTTGTAAATGAGATCTTTGAGCGCATGAAACGCTTGCAAAGCCTCTTCGTCCCACTTCTCAAAGTCTCCAAAATCTATCATTTTCTCCACTTTAGCCCGTGTTGCACCCCAATCGGGTATAAACTGGCTATAGTATTGCGCCATCGCAAGGAATGAGTGCAATTCAGTGCGGTTCTTTGGTATCGGTCGATTCATAATCTCCTCCCTCTTCTCTTTGGATATCGAGACTCGATTATGGGAGATCTCGTACCCTAAGTATGTCACACTCGTCTTGGCAAGTTGACACTTCTTTAGATTGCACTTCAGGCCAAAAGCTCCGATGCGCCTGAATATATCGGACAAATGATCGATATGCTCCTCCATTGTGTTAGAGTATACGATAATGTCATCGATATAGCAAAATGCATATTCTCCCGCCTTCTGTCCCCGCCTTCTCATAAAGCCACCGTCAGACAAATCATCGTACTGACTGCTCAACATCTTCTGCATCGCCTTCTGGAAAAGTCCTGGGCTTTGCTTGAGGCCCATCGGAAGCACTTTCCATTGGTATATTTCCATACCCACCACAAACGCCGTCAGCCATCTGGACTTTTCCTCCAGTGGTATCTGCCAGAAGCCATTCTTAAGGTCAATGACCGAATAGAATTTTGCATTCCGCAGTACTCTCCTTCCTTCTTCTAATGTCGGGAGAGGATTTCTCTCTTCCTCCAGCACCTTGTTAACACGAGCATAGTTAACTGTCAGGCGCCATTCTCCTCCTGGCTTCGGCACTATTCTCGGTTGTGAGACTATTGAGGATGTTGATCTCTCAATAAAGTCCTCATTGAGCAGCTGTCTTGCT